>NQII01001331.1:298590-327805 GCA_002778355.1 Clitarchus hookeri
CCTCTCCGGAGATAAGGGCCTGGCCACACACGCTCTCAACACGTTATCGTAACTAAGACTGCGCCATCAACATGAACGAACTTCTCGTACAACAAAACTCGTTTAAGCATTCTGAAAGAAGCTAAATAATGCTGACGCTTAACAAAAACTGAAAACTACGATGTTCGAAACGTAACAGCAAACGTCCGCCCGATAAGCGCAAAATAGCACACGTCTGCCGGATAAACAAACTACCATGGGAAACGAGCCACCTCGGCTTTTAACTTCAAACCCGATAAAAATATTACAAAGCTTTCCAAAGCTTAAGAAAAATGTACGATATTGAAACACGTGTCACAAAACTTAAGAATACTGCGTCATTACAAATTGCAATGTCCAAAATAGAGTTTTCACACAAACTGCATGGTTATTACATAAATCTTAATATAAAGTTTTTTAATGAAAAAAAAATTTCATTTTTAATTGATTTTCAGAATTATATTACAATTTTTAACATTATTTTGGAATTAGTGTAGTTGTATGCTGTTTTTCATAGTAACATACATTTTCAGTATTTGTCTTTCTTCATGTAATTTTATTTACATTCTAGTAGATGAAACATGTTACATTAATTATAAAATATTACTAGTGTATCTTTTTGCTTTGAGTATTACAAGTGACTGGCCATATATACCTTAATTCAAGGCAATGGTTTATTCCTATTTTTATTTTCAAAAAAATTAAGGGAAGTGTTATTTTGGTACACTGAAAATTTTCTGTATACAGGTAGTTCCATTCCAAGGACTCAGGAACCAACACATTAATTTAGCATGTAGTGCAGCCACTGCTAGAATAGATGTATGAATCTGTGGTGCAAGAAATTGGAAATAAAACAAAAAATAATATAGTGAGCCTTACTCCATTTATGACATGTTTTGAGATTGCAAGCCAGAGGAGAATATTAATGTTTCTATACTTTCCTAATGGGTGTCCTGTGCATATCTGGACCCCATCCCTTAGTCATGTCTATGTCCTGGGATCAAACTGATGTACATACCACCCAGTGCAGGATGAGGGGCAGAAAGAGGAAGCACAGATGTGTCTGTTGCAAGTGCGGGACGTGATGCACATGAAAGTTATGACCACTAGCACTCACATGCTAGACCAGTGACGAGAGCAAGGCGAGACTATGGCTAAACTATTCTCTCTGGTACCAATCTCATTCTATAGAATACAGGAGTTCCCAGCCGGTGGCACGTGTACCATTGGTAGTACGCAAAGGCAATTCTTAAGATGGTATTTGACTGTTAGAGGTAGTCAAATGTTTTTAATGATGAAACTGCAAAATCTTTACTAGCACGTTTAGATTTGTACAAATATGTTTCCAATCATATACATGATTTTACAACTTTTTTTTTTTGCAAAACGGATATTGATGCTGCAAAGTTCATTATTATTGGCCATATTCCTATGTATTCATGAAATGTATGCAATATTGTAGCATTATTTCACAAAAAAAAGTCCCACTGAGTTGTCTGCAGAGGAATGGAAAAGAAAAAAAACACTGTCTCTCTTGTAAACTGAGTTAAATGATAAGTAAAAACCATGGACTATAGTATGAATGCATTATTTTGCATGTATTATTTTTAATTGTGTTTGCAAAATTTTCAAAGGTAATTTTGTGGTAGATGATGGTCTTTTTTCCCTCAAAATGTCTTGTTTTTCCTTTAAAAATTCCTGTTTCGCCCTCTTTTTTTTTTTCTCGGGACCCCCAAAATCGACAAAAAAATTGCAAATATGCTAACTCACCAAGCCCTCCCCACCTGATTTTAGGAAGTACACCTATGATCATAATGATGCCAAGTTATACTCCGTGATAAAAAGGTTGGGGAACCCTGATATAGAAGCATTTTCATTGTTATCTTTGTACTCTTGATGCACAACCTGGGTCAGTATGGATGCCAAGCCTCTTCCAACTTGGAGCCTGGAAGCAATTTCTCTGTTCACAGAGTATAATTAGTGGCTGGGGCTCTTCCCCAGTAACTGTATAACTCATCTTTCAGCCCATGGAGGTGCTGAGATGGCAACTGGGTGAGTAGTAGCATAGGTAGAGGCTAATGCGGTAGCAGTAGCTGGTGTAAGGGTGATGGACTGTGGATGGCGCTCGTGAGATTGGTGGTAAGAGTGATACTGGTCTTGGCATGTTGAAGCACCCTGGACAGTAGGTTGGCGCTGCTGAGCTGGAGCTGTTTGGTGACTGCCAGCTGAAGGTGATTGTGGTGTTTCCGGACGGCAGGTGAGCAGTTTCCCTGTGCAAGTCAGTACAGACTCTTTAACAGTTGGTCCCCTGATCTACAAATCATTGAGCCTGAGCAGCAGCTTTTCTCTCAGCATTTGCCCTCTGTGGTTGGGCATGTGGCAATACAGAAACTTCAGTGGTAAGACAAGATGGCTTAAACTGTGTATCAAGGAAGGGCGGGCTTTCCAGAGAGCCGGAGCCTCTCTCTGATGCTGGTGCCCAAGAACCACTTCACTCCCTAATGGTTGGCATCCTTCCACGTGACAGTGGCGAGTCCCACTCCCTGACTGAGTGATTTCCAGAAAAGTTTTGTTATCGCTGGTAGCTGGACACTCAGTGGAGTTGGGTAATGTTTCGAACTTGCGTATATCACATTGATGCGCACCCTACTGGGTCTGGCTGCTGGTGGGCGGCGCTAAGCGCCCCCCAGATGACTGAGAAGCAGAGGACGTCACTCTTATGGGGTTGTTCTTGGGGCCTGGGGTGTAAGGTTTGGCCACTTCAATAACCAGGCGCTGGTTAGAGCTGGTCGGGTTGGCACACACGTAGGGGTGTACCTTGGTGTAATGCTTAGGCGTCTGACTACTGTGTTCGACATTGGCTGGCCGAGTGAAGGAGGTCGGCTTCTTAGGTGGTGTAGGCGGAAGCGGTGACACGGCGCAGGGCGCGTGTCAAAGAAGTCTCTGCGGCGACTTGGACAAACTGTAGCTGACCCCCTCGGGCGAGCAGTCACATCCTTCTTCCAGGTTTATAACTGGCTGGCACCTGAATCTCTTCTCTCCAGAACTGCAGCCAGAGCTAGCCCCTGCCTGGCTGCTTTCCCCCGCCCAGCCCTATGGCGAGGCATAAGGAAGGGGACTAAACAGCTAGGCATATAGTGGATGACTAAAAAAGGGGCAGGCACGGCCTGATGGAATTTAAGTTGCTGGCTGAGGGATAGGGTAGGCAGCCTGGACTACCGGCCTTCAGTCCAGTGGCTTGGCGAACGGGATGTCGCTGGCAGACCCAAGTACCAAACTGACGGTGACAGTATCAGGTTAGAGGGCATCCGTTTACGTGGCTTCTTGGCGAGCGGGATGTTGCTGGCGGACCGAAGCATCACGTAGGAACGGAGCTCCTTTTCTGTGGTTGGCCTACCGTTCTCCAGCAAGTAACCTGGCGAGCGAGACTTTGCTGGTATACCCAGGCACACATTGGAGAGGCAATAGTCCAAGCGGCAACTGCTCTAGTGTTTCCCAGTAAGACGTGCTTCCCAAGCTCCACGTCAAGACAGTCCTCAAAGATTGAGGTAAAGAACAATGTTTTGACTCTTAACTACCTCTGCAAGAGTGTTATTAGGGTTGGTGACGAAGCAGGAGATAGCAGGAGTGAGCAAGGTGAGAAAATATGAGTGCTGGGAGTGACAATACAACCAAGTTGATTTATCCCTGTTTATTGATTACATGTTAAAACACACCCAAACCAGCTTGTACCCTGACTGGGTCGATCCTAGGTTGCCAACCAATATGTGACTTAGTCTCGGAAGACCCTAAGTCAGCGGTATTCTAACTCGAGTCAACTGCGAGTTAGTTACGAGGTAGCTGGAAGCGCAGCAGGCTTTGGCGTGCTGACGGGCAGCCAGGCGGCGTCGTGCAGAGTAGAACTCTCGACGTGAGCTGCATATAGCAGTGACGACTCGTAGAAGTCTGTTGGTTCTCTGGCAGAGTGAGGTTCTGTGAAGGTTGATGTGATGTCTGTGTGAGAAGGCGCTCTGGGAGCGTGACTTTCGGCAACTAAACTGATGCTAGACAGCCTCTGCGTCTGCACTCGGACAGAGTGATGTTCTGCGAATGACTGATCCAAGACAGCCTCGAACTGAGGACTGCAAGCCCTATTTATACATGGCAGACAGGGCAAGTGCGGGGGATGCAGAGGTAGCGGTAGAGAGAGATCGAAGAGAGAGAGTGCAGTGGTGAGCTGGCGTAGATGGCCAAAGGCGGTCGAAGCTCGCAGCTACTTCGCCTCGCGTGGCCGAAGGCTGGAAGGGTAGTAGAGAACGGCGATATAGTGCGAAGGGGGTTGCGATTTCAGCAGGAGGCATCAGCTGGGCAAGTCAACCCTGGGCTTAAAGAGGTGCTGTGGCATGTGCGGCATAACTGCTCTTCTTAGGAGGGAGCCGCGACTGTTGGTGAGGCTAGAGCGAGTGAATGACTATGCCCGTGGTGTGTCAACATAGGAGTGTTGGGAGTCCTTGCTACACTTACTCCCTGGAGAACCAAGAGAAATGAAATTATTGCTGGTAACAAAGTTTCCTTAGAGGGTTTCATAGCAAGGGATTTTCTCTAAGCCCTAGCAGTGCCCGGGGAAGTAGCGTTATCGTGGTAACCAGACGCTCAGACTGAGTTAGTGAACGGTCATCAATGTGGCTAGTGTAAGTTTGAAAGGCTTTGGTTCTCAGATCTTGTCTGAACCTGATGTGTTCACAGAACATCTGAAGAGAGGGGTAACCTGACTGCCAAGAAGGTCTTCACTTTGATATCTTGATTTTAACAAAGATGTGAAACTAAAATTTATTTCATGTTAGTGTATTCTTGTGGTTTTGCTACTGTAGTTTGTAGAGTAACTACTTGAATTGCCAATGTGCGATGCTGGATGTGTTGGCAGCGCTGCAAAGGCACCGTACTTAGCAAAGTTCCGCGTACGCCGCTGTGGCATCAATGAGCTGGAGAACATGGCGATGGCAATATCAAACCACCCGCACCACCACACTGCACCCAGTGGGCTGACCGCAGAGTTCTGGCAGTCAGCCATTTTCAAGGTACGTCTTTGGGTTGGCGTCTCTTGCAACCAGCAACATTGTCTACTGATGTTTGGTTCCATAAGCACTGTATATGTGGGGTGGGGTTTCACCCACATGCATGCACGCACGCGCGCACACACTCAGGGCTATCAAACCTTGGGTTGATAAACAGTGTTTGGTACTTACTTCAGTTTGTAAAAAGTGTTTATAACTTATTGTAGACGGCTTTCCCCACTCTTTTCAAAATGTGTGGTTTTTTTTATAGATCTTTACATAACGAATACAAAAATATTTCAGTATAAATTATTTTATTTAGATATTTGAAATCTTGGCTCACATTAAATAAGTGTTTATGCGAACTGTTATGCACATATGTAACACTAATATACAAAGCACAGTATGAGAGAGAAAGAGTGAGATAAGGTTTAAATGAGTAAGGGTACATGACAAAGTTTGAGACTTGCTCCTCTTCTGGAAACAACAAGTCTGTGCTTATGTTTAGTTCTCTCTGATCAATTTGAATTATTTTTACTGTTATGGTAGGAGAAGATTTTTTTTTGTACTTAATATTGTAATGTTTCCCAGGTTGGTGATGATGTTCGGCAGGACATGCTGGCACTGCAAGTTATTGGAATATTCAAGAATATCTTTCAGCAAGTGGGTCTCGACCTCTACCTGTTCCCATACAGAGTTGTGGCAACTGCTCCTGGGGTATGTACAGTCTAATTTCAAAATTACAACCTTTCATGGTTACAGGGAAATGGTCTGTTTATTGTTATATGTTTATATTTTTTTTAAATATTGTCAGATATTTTTACAAGAGGTGCTAAATGTTGAATTTTTGCACTAAAAACATAGTCAATGTCCAGTGTTAGCTTTTGTATTAAAAATATTCAGTTCTCAAAACTTGTGTTTCATTGCACAACTGTGTTTTGCACATATTTTACACACAGTATAACCCCACTGATGCAACCCTTCACAGTTTCCGGATATAGGGTCATTAGTGAGGTATGGTGTTAAGAGGATTTGGGAAGTTCGGACCGATTTTGACCCACCCCCAACCCCTACACATAAAATTTACAATTTTTCAAATTAAGTTTGTTTGATCGTTTCTTGCACGAAAATAACACATTGATCTGTTTGGAAAAAATAATACCCTAGAAGGGCATATTGGATCTCTCCTTGTTGCCACAAATGTTTACCATCATTACTCTTCTGAATAAACTGATATCATGCAAGGGCATATAGACCACCCATTTGTCGCCAGATAATGCGCAATCACCATGCCTGAGCACTGCAAGTACAAGTGGAATGTCACAGGAAAACCAGAGGATGTTGTTTTGGATTATTAATTACTGAAAGTTTTAAAGAAACACATGACTGTATTTATTCACCATAGTCCTATACTACTTTAAAAATGCTAGTTTTCACAGTTTCGAGATTCAAAAGTGTGATACAGAAACTATTCTGTGGACATGTAAAGTTTCATAAATACCATTCAAAAATAATATTTATTACACTTAAACTTGGCACACCACTACCCGTTAGCAGGAATGTGAATCACAGCGGTAGTGCTACTATAAAAATACAATATTGATGAAAAGTATATATGAGTCTGAATGAAAAACAAAAAGATGAAGAGACTTACATTTCGTGGTCCTAAATATACAGTAACACTTGAGTAACTTTCCACTATGGCTATTTTCCAGACTGATTGTAAATGTATCATTCCCATGCAGTCTTCTCTCCCCCTCTCTTGCTTTTTGTAGGGTAACTGTCGAAGCATTTCTCTCTCCTTTGCCTTCTTTGCCGAATTTCCTGTGGCAAGGATCTCCTTTGTCAGCCAACCGGGAAGGGTGGCATCTTACTTCCGCAAAAAAAAAAAGACAGCATGACAATTATTTGCATGGAACAACACACACACAATATCCCTGCAGAGAGTAACAGTTGAACCACTTTTTCTGCTTGGGGAGGGAGAGGGAATTGACAGCTCAGTTGCTTGCTCTCTGCAGCCAGCCGTCTGGCTGCCTGCTCCGCTGTCGACACACGTGAATTCGCAGGGTGGCAGAGTGCAATGCCTTGCCGCCTACTGCTGACTGCTGTGGGCGGCTGTGTTTTTGATGCTTTTTATTATATTACATGACAAATGTAACTACCTCAATGTTGATGAATTAATTTTACATTACATACACTTTGGGGAAACTTTACTTTGAATTACACATTATATGTAATTTTGAACTAACCAAACTCCAAAGCATGTAAAATCCCATTCTTATGTTCAGGGGCTAAACTTCAATTTACATATAATTTTGAATTTACAGAGTAATTGGGTATTGGCTAGCGCTGACAGCCTAAAGGAATTATATATATTTCCAGATATGCTTTGCAAGCAATACAGTTCTCACCAAGAGAAATTAAATACACAGCAACCAAAAAAAGTGCAACAAAATTATTTGTCAACCAATTTCCCTACAATTTTTGTTTTACCTGAATTTTTTACTGCTCCTCAAAAATGTGTCTTAAAAGAGAGACGGTCACACTAAAAGGGGTCACAACTGTAATATTCTACTTAATGTAACAAAAAAAATGTGGCATTAACTATACTGTATTTGTTTTAAATAAACCAGGGTTTCTTTCAGAGGTGTTCCCTTCACCCTCAGAATTTGGAAAATCCCCCCACCCTTCAAAAATTTCAACAATTATCTAGTAGTTAAGTATATGTGTTGTAAACAATCTGATTGTACATACAGGAAATTTTATTTTGGAACTGAAATGTAATGAATTTGGTAAACTATCGCTTAGCCTGTTTCTCATTGGAGTTATTATTCTGTTAGTAGCACTACAGGACTTTTAAACAGTGGCTGTTGATAATGGTACAGTTAGTATTTTTACATCAGTATTTTTACACGAGTATTTTTCAGTTCATCATAACCAATAGAAGACTTAAGAATACAGTTCAGTGGTGATACATTGTCATTTACATTGGAGGACAAACATTTAAAAGACTTGAGATCTGCTTGCAAACGATCTTGATCTATGCCATGTGTATCAACATCTGAATCATGGATCACTTCATCACGTTCAGCAGATGAAAGTGTCGCATGTTAACATATTCTGCTGGTATTAATGTGGCACTGACTAAGATCATTTGCAAGCAGATCTAAAGTCTTTTAAATGTTTGACCTCCATTGGCACGCAATTTTGGACCAAATGTAAGAGTTGTTAAATCTAAGCTAAAGTATTTTTCACTTTAAAACCTAAAACTATAAGAATGATTGTGATGGGTATATTGTGTTGTTGGTTCTGTCTTAATTTGCAACCAAATAACCCATAATTTTTCAGTTTAGTATATTGTTTATGTAGTAGTGATTATTATTTGTGTTTTGAGGGTGTGTGTGAATCCAATGAATGGAAGTAATACTGTTAAAGGAAATACTATCTTTTCTATTTATAATTTTGGTGTTTCCAACAGCATAACCTGACATGTGCTAGTTTTAACGGGCCATTTCTTCCAATAACCTGGCAAATTGTAATCAAGGCCACCAACAGTAGCACTAGGCAGGTGGTCAAAATTTTCTGGACCAGAACAACACGGGTCAGACTACCTAACATTTTTGCAGTTTTATTGAAAATTTCTTTATTGTATGGCAAAAAAAACTATTGTATATCATGTTTTCGGGTAGAATTGATGGTTTTTCAGCAATTTTGACCCCTTTTTGGTCTGTCTGTTTGCAGTGTGGAGTGATAGAATGCGTGCCCAAAGCCAGGTCACGTGACCAGCTCGGGCGACAGACTGACATAGACATGTACAACTACTTCATCAAGACGTATGGTGATGAGACCACAAAGGAGTTCCAGGTGATTGCCATTTTATGCTAAAACTTATTGGGATGTTACATGTGTAACTACAGTAGTTTCACTAAGCTTGGGGAGGGGGCAGGGCAGAGCACATATGGGATCCACCATCCAGACCTATTTACCGAAAGTAGAATATTATGGCAAGTTTGGAAAATTGCTTTATTTCCTAACGTAAAAAGCTGACTCCCTCATTTGCTCTTTTCATTAATGTAGCCGGGGCCATGGTGGTATAGTGGTCAGACTACTCGTTTCCCACCTATGCGAACCAGGTTCGATTCCCAGCAGGGTTGTTCCCCGATTTTCGCATTTGGGAATCATGCCGGACGATGCTGCTGGTCAGCAGGTTTTCTCTGGGATCTCCTGCTTTCCCCTGCCCTTGCATTCCAGCTCTGCTCCATACTCACCTCACTACTCCCTCATTGGCTCTCAAGACTTAAATGTTAAGAGCTGCCCAAATCTCTCCATTCTCCGTAGACCTGCTGAATGGCATCCATTGGTCCTATCAAAAGACACTCGAAAATTGTTCAAAACACAGTTATATTAAGGTTACTTCAAATATTGCAGTATTTTAGTAAAACAAAAATATCTTGTTACCATTAATTTTTCAACACAAGTAGTTTTATAAAATTTATAATACTACTTTTTGTAGTTTGCTGTTAACATGATTGCCATTTTGCTAGTCAGTATTTAAATTAAACTACATGCATTTGGGTGGGGGAATATTTTTTTGAGGGTTGAATTTAATATTGCTTTATATGGAATAGGTCACTTCAACCATTCCTGACTGTGGTATGATGTGAATGTAAATATGAATATTATTCTTTTTCCCTAGAATGCTCGGAGGAACTTCGTCAAGTCAATGGCTGCCTACAGTGTTGTGGGCTTCCTACTGCAGATCAAAGACAGGCACAATGGAAACATCATGCTGGATGAGGAGGGCCACATAATACACATTGGTCAGTACTTGTGAAATGTGTAGCATCAGTAATGATCTCTTAAGGTAATGTGGTAAAACAACTTACAAGGAGATTTTGTAAAATTCCTGAGTAGAAGAAATGCCCGACTTGTGTCGCAAAGGTCCCGGTTTAAAAGCTGGCTGGGTTTTGTAAATTTTCAGGAGTGCGGAATTTCTTCTCTGAGTCAAGGACAGGGTGTTGTGTGGGACTTGCAATCTTGCCTTCTGCAGTACAAATGCGCATTTGCCCAACCTTTGTTGCTTTGCATGTATAGTAATAATGATCCAAAATTGTTTCCTGCCCAAGGTGGAGGTCAATGGATGCAATCAGATGAAGCTGGTGTCAAGTGGAGCCAACAGCCCTACAGGAGGGACAGACCTGTTGTTCCAGACAAGCCTGAAGAATGAGCAAGTAATGAGGTGGAATCCAAGAGCAGGGCAACGAATGGAAGTACCCCGAGAAAACCCTCTGGCCACCGGCAATGTCAGCATGATAAACGCACAGCCACCGAAGCACCTTGCATGTATACTGTATAGTATTCAAATTACAATGTAACCTTTGTTGTAATGTGTTTGATCTGAAGAGCATTCCTAACAATTTGTTTCTGTGCTCAAGTGTATCTTTGTTCAAGTGTACAAATGGTTGCATGGCTAGCATTTTAGCTTCCCATTAATGCAGTCTGGGTATGATTCTTGGTGGGGTCACTCCTGATTTTTCCGTATGGGGAATATGACTGATGTAGAGTCATTGTAACGATTTCAGCATTTAAAGCTTTTTGTTTGCGTTTTCATTTTCTTTTGATTTGAATGTTTATTTCTCTTGAAATGTAATTATTTATTTTAAGTCCCTACTCTTAGGTACAGCTAGATTTGTAATTCAGGATATCACCTCTCGATTTTATTTATATATTTTGGTTTGTTTACTTTTCATGTATTTTGACAGTTGTACTTATTTTATTTGTAATGTGAACTGAGCTCAAATATCTATGGTAATGCTAACTATTTTGTCATAGTTTTTCTCTGTACATTTTACCTGGTTTTACCCAGCAGTTTTGGCCACGGAGGAATGTATAAATTACAAAGCTGACTAGACTTTGATGTAGGAGGAAATTATGTCTTTTTGGAATTTCCCGTTTAATTAGGGTCACCTTGTGAACCCCATCGTTAAGGATTCTCTCTCCTTAGACGCCATGACGAGCGGTATAACTTAAGATTTTGTCTGCTAGATTTGCTTGTAAATTCGTAATTACCGCCCAATATAAGGTAGGGGTGGTGTTTGAGAGGAACCAAGTTGCAGTAAATATGCAAGGCACAATAAGAAGAGGCCCAAAACCGCATAACAATTACTTTTTTTAATGCTTCAAGTACGCCCGCATCGGTCTCCACCTATGATTAAGTATGACCTACAGAGTTTTGGTAGTATGAATGGGCATAATTTTACTCATGTGTGCTATGAATTTTTCTACATTATTTGGAATCTCTAAATTGTTCTCAATTTTAATAGTGTGACATTTAGACATTTTAAATTTATTATCAGAATTTTAATAAGGGCGTTAAGTTTGCCACGAATGCTATCCAGAAGCCAGTAGAGGGAATTTCTTACTCTAAAATCATGCAATACCTACAAAACTTTTTACAAGTATTTAATGCTGAGAAAGCAATATGCCAGTATCAGTTTTGCTCATGCAAATTATCTTTTTGTTTGCTGTTTTTTAGAGGTGATTTAGTTTCTGATTCTTTCACACTGAAATACTTTTAATTGACAAAAAATTTCATTGGATGTTCATTAATTTAAATACTGCAATCTAAGCTGTTTATATTATTTTAATTATGAATTCTCATTTTCACGTATATTTTCTTTAATAAAACTTCTAATATTCTGCACCTAAGAATTGTGTTATGTTTTGTGTAGAAATTGAAGTTGATAGTACATATTTTATTATCAAGTGATTTTCTTGTTTGGTTTCCTAGTGTTCATACAATTTGTATGACATTTTGTGATGTGTGCCTATATTTTGCTTCAAAGGGTAAATGTGTGTCATGTATTTTCTGTTTTATTAAGGGTTTCTTTTAATGTGTCTTAATTTCTCTGGTCACTACTTACCTGTGCTTGCAATTAATAATCAGTTATTTCTGCGACACAATTTAAAGTTTCAAGAAATTTTCGAAAGCTGTATCATTCAAAGAGACACCAACTAGTGTGGCATCATTTCATCTTGGCTAGATGCCACACATAGAGAAAGTAAGCGGCATGACAGAATAGTTGTTATTCGTCACTCGCACGCCCGAAAATCCTCAAAATATTCTACACTTTATTATTTTCTATTGCTTACAAGGAAATATTTTATTTTATTTTCACTTGCTGAGAATTTGGTTTTTCACAAAAACAATTGCTCAATTAATATAATAAGTAAATCCTCCTTACAATATTGACGGACAAATCTTCTTGGACCACTGTTATTTTCTCCATTCTTGCACTCAGTTATTATGAAGCGCCACGAGCGACGTAATTCACTCATCTAGCCTTGCCACATCCGTGGCCCCCTTCTAAGAAGGGCCATTACGCTGTATATGTCACAGCATGCCTCGAAACCCATGGTCGGATTACCCAGCTGTTGCAGCCTTCAGCTGTGAGGGGAGGCTGCCAATACATGGCGATTTGACTGGCGATACGGTAACAATAACGTTATGACGTGGTTGGGAGACTGGCCAGGGGCTGACTGTCTGGAGATCACAAGAACGTGCTGCGAACTGGAGCGCAGTCTGACTCAGTAACGTGGTGATGCGACCGGGACACCGGCCGATGACAGACCCTTGCACTGGTATTCGAATGCCCTTATAAACTGTCTGATCAGTGGCAAGTGAGAGGGTAAGCAGTGAAAGGTGAGAGAGAGCATGCGGGAGCGAAATAGATGGTAAGTTGAAACCTCCTGAACAGCCGAGCGGCACACTGGTGGTGCACATAAGGGGAAGGCGACCAGTTCCTGTAGAGTGCACACATTTCTACTGCGCCAGCATGTGTGGGTTGCGGCAAAAGACTTGTCTCCAAACGAACCCTGTGGCATGTAATAGTTTGGGGTTATTCCTTGGAGGGCAGGGGGGAAAAACTGTGGTGAGGACTCATAGGAAACATGACGTTGCCTATGGCACGCACCATCTTTCTCCCTTCATCTCTGTTTGCCAAAGAAAACCTCATTGTTAAATGTTTTCCAAATTTTTAACTCAGCTGTGTGACTGTGTTGCAGACTTTGGCTTCATGTTTGAGAGCTCGCCAGGTGGCAACCTGGGCTTTGAGCCAGACATCAAGCTGACTGACGAGATGGTGATGGTGATGGGTGGGAAGATGGAGGCTGACCCCTTCCGCTGGTTCATGGAGCTGTGTGTGCAGGCGTACCTTGCTGTCAGGTAAACCCCACTCTGCTTGTTTCTTGCCAGTCACAACCATTCCCACCATTTAGTTCTTACAAGTATCCTTTCTTCAGTATTAAGGCTAGCTTGTGACGAACCACAAGTTATTAACAAATTGAAAACTTAACAATTTTATTTCTCATCATAATTTTACATTAAAAATTGCTCATTAAAAAATTTTAACAGTTACAAAACTCTTAGGAGAGCATAGTAATTTAATTTTAATAGCTGATGAACTTCTCAATAAGACTCACTAAAATGAATTTAAATATTAGATCACAAATCAGCAGGCACTCTGATGGAGCATATCAAAGCCACTGTTCATTTATCATTAAAACACACATTAAAAGATATTAAAATGTAGGTACTACAAGTGGCCTCTCATAAGAAGCCTACTCGAAGCCACTTGTGTGTAACCAAATTTCACACACACTACAATTTAAAAGTACATTAAAGTTCATAAAGTTATTGAGAAATCACATGAGCAATTACAAGTTAATTAAAATCTGAGCAGGTAGGTCATTGGCAGCCTGAACAAACAATCTGTCAAACGGGAAAGCGAGTGCAGTCCCTTTCAACCATCGTGCAGACATAAACCAACTCCAGGCTTGGGGCTAACCATGGTATACAAATAAATACAGTGAAACCTCGTTGTGTTCCCGTTTATGTTGATTTCCCGTATCAGTCGATTTTTTTGGATGGTCCCAACAAATACCCTATATAAACAATGTTAAAAAAATCAGCATGCTACGTCCTTAAATCATTAATTTACCCACATCTATTGATCATATATTCTGTCCGAAAACCAAAATATATTCGGAACTATTGTTTATCTGTGAAAAAACTATCTTTAAACTGGTACTACCAAAATTCATTAGCGCCAAGAGCAGGTAAATAGACACTCCCTAACCTCAAATGCTAGAATACACAACTAGTTGTCGTGGAACGTTGCAATTGTTAACAACCACGTAATTTATTTTTGACAATTCAATCACTATTTGTTTAAAATTATGTCGAAAAACAGGTAAAACATAATAATTGCAGGTATTTCTTTGCTTCAAGTCAGCAAACGAATATTCGCGCAAATAAAACACGTATGTTTAATGGATGTGGTACGGACCAGAACCAGACATTCATAATGGACGGAACGGATTTGAACTTTACTCTCGTCCACTATGGAAAACATAGTAACTTTTAGGTCAGTCGGTAAATAAAAATATGTAAATTACAAGCATTAAAGAGGAACAGTGTGTTTTCACGGATTAATTCTGTTAAGATGAAATTACGCTAGTAACTTTTTTTTAAGAGTATTGCAGTGATCTCAACTGCCACACAAGATGGCGAGTGTTGTCAACTTAGCAGACTGCGTTTAGTTTGGCAAAATTTAAAAACATTTAGCGGACAACAAAATTTTCAGCGGAGTAAAATATAATTTCAAAAAATCTTATTTTTACACGTCAAACTCAAAAAACTGTGTTAAATTTGCCTCCAAAGAAGAGTAAAAAATATATATTGTTGCATTATTATGATGAAACTACCTACTTTATTACTGTACTTAAATTTTAACAATTTTTTGCACGTTTATATTTTTAATCATTGTTTTTAATAAATTTTATTTGATTTTTGCCACTTTTATTTACATTTGGCAGAAATTCAGTGAATGTTATGTAAACATTCTGCAGATTTTCAAAATTGAGTGCATTTCAATATTTTATAATACAATACTTATATTGAATGATTGCGATATGTTTTTTCATCCAGTATTTAAGATATGCCCACTGTTCATTACAGGCAATCAACTCAGTATACCCAGAGATGAAAATAAATTTTTTTTTTTGAGGTTAGGTTTTACTTTTTGAGAAGAGTGGTCCACATGTTGAATTTTTCCGCATGCTAAGTTTTATTTCAATAGGTCCTATGAAAAACGAATAATAAAGGTTTTACTGTATAGTAAAACACATTATAATACAAAATAAGGAACCTTCTCAGGGAACCACAATCGTAACCCAACAGCAAGTTAAACCAAACGTAATTTAGACACTGCGGCCAAAAGGTAATTTAGAATGCTACGGACACACTGTTGCTATCCTATTCCACACATAAACTAGTCCGACACATTTAGTTAAAAATACATGCAAACAGCAAAAATGAAAATGCTAAAACCACGACCAACCTGCTGCCATGTCCTAAGAAGCCCCGGCCACTACCATGATTAGCTTACAGACAAGTCAGACCAGAAGTCAGCACAAAATGTGACCAAGAAGGCAGCAACACAGCCTTAAGTAAACTCACCATAGGGGCGACACTGTCATAGCACGCATGTGCGGAGGGAGGGAATGGTAAAGACTAAAGAGTAAGTAGTGAAGAAGATGAACTGAGATCAAGATGTGAGTGGAGAGGTGATCGAAGTAAGAAGTCCATGACTCGAGCGTACCGCTAACCTTGCAAGCTCAAGGATGGCTTACAGCTAGACATGAAACACCTGAATCCAAGATTCATCAAATTCCTTGAATATAAGGGATGCAAGGATCCAAATATTCATGGTGTACATACTTTTTTGTCCTGTTTACTCTATACTCTGTAAAATTTCTTGTTTTTTTACTTTTATATTTTTCCTGTATGAGAAAGTTTGAATAAGTTAGTGTATGTAATATTTTTTGTGTGAACTTAAAGTGATCCATGTAAATGACAGGATGAGGGTATTATTCCTGCAGTGTCCACTTCACACAGCCACTAGGACAAGTGTTGAAAGTCTCTGCAGTGACAGTTCTGCCCAGTGTTGCTGGGAACCAATTGACGGCTATGTTTCAGGCCGTACTCCGAGGCAATTGTGTCACTGGTGTCACTGATGCTGGACACAGGACTGCCGTGCTTCCGTGGCCAGACTATCAAGCTGCTGCGAGCGAGGTTCAACCCCACAGCCAGCGACAAGGAAGCTGCTGCTTACATGGTGTCTGTCATCCGTAACTCCTTCCTCAACTTCCGTACCCGCACCTACGACATGATCCAGTACTACCAGAACCAGATCCCCTACTAAGGCGTCCCCACACTGCCTGCTACCTGCACTCGGTCCATCTCTTGCTGTCTTTACAGTTACCTGTGTATATTCAACTTATTTATCTCAAAAGCATTCCACACCAGTAACTCGCAACAGTACTGCGTGTTAACATCACATTTCATAGTGATAATTTGTTCAGTACATGTCCCCAGAAGAAAGTAGTGTTTTTAATAGATGAAATAGCTCTAGAATTATTGTTTACAAGTGATGTAATTTTAATAATTCACAATCTGTGCGTTTAAACCCTTGTGTTCCCCACTGTGAGTAACTTGTGTAAGTTATAAATATGTACAGTCATATGTGGTTGTTGAGAGTTATGATGTTTTATCAGAACATACTCAACGAGTCATCAGTATTTATGAAGATTGTATTTATGTGTAAATAAAGTCGAGTTGCGTCAACATAAAACTGCTTTGACTTACTGTAGTCGAGTGATGTGCTAATAAATGTGGTGAATACTGCCTGGGAGGAAAAATGCAGCATGGTTTCATGTAACCTGATAAAGCTTTAGTTGCCATGTGTTAAGCTTTCAAACCTCGCACCACATTTCTCCAAGTTCCAATCTTGTTGAATCAGAGTTCAGGTTTCCACATATTGGGGTCATCGAATATGGTAATTTTTTCCCCTTAAGCACCTCCTATTTTTCCCCACCAGTGCAATGCATAACTTCTCCAACTTAGTGAAGGCTGCGGTTGTGCAGTGGTTAGGGCTCAGCGGCTAGGGTGCTCAACTCCCATCAAGGTGAACCAGGTTCGATTCCTGGCAGGGTTGCTCCTGGATTTTCACATGTGGGAAGCATGGCAATTGTGCCAAATGATTCTGCTGGTCGGCAGGTTTTCTCTGGGATCTCCTGTTTTCCCTGCCTTAGTATTCTGGCACGGTTCCATACTTCTCTTGCTTCACCCTCATCGCCTCTCAAGACCGATGCTAACAGTCGCCCAAACCTCTATTCCACTCCAACATAGTCTGCATCACATGCACACATGAAGGGGGGAAGGGCGTGTGTGTGTGTGTGTGCGCGCGCATATACGCCCGCACACATACACAAGGGATATAGGATACAGATGTAGAGTAAGATTTAAAAGATAGGGATAGAAAAAATGGGAACAATCAGAGATAGAGATAACTACAGTAGACCGTGCATTTTCGAAAGTGTGACATCCCAGGAACAACTTTGTAAAAGCACTACCCTTTTAAAATTGTAACTAGCAAATTGACCTCAAAAGAAATCCAAAAATTCTGTTTATAGTTCATTTTTTCCTGTGAAGTTTGGTTTAATAATCTCTTGAATAAAACCAACAGGATTCTTAAATTAAATATTAGTAAGTCAATAGGCAGATGTATCCCAAATATTATGTTACCCTAGAAGCATATACTTAACCCCTCCTTTTGCCAAAATTGTTCATAAATTTAGCAACTTGTAGGAATTATTGATATCCTGGGCATACAGATCACCCCTTTGTTGACAAATAATGCACGAGCACAAAGCGTGATGGCCACGTGACTTGAGGCAGACACAAGTTGATGCAAGTCGAATCTTATGCGAAAATGATTATTAGATGTGAAGAAACAGATCTTGATAAGTATCTTTATTTGTCTCTGTCTCAAAAATCACACTTTTTAAAATGTGAGAGGCAGACATCTGCCAAAAAAATAAAAGCTTTATATGTACAATCTTCAAGCATATGCAGTGTCTATTGCTACTTATATGTACATGCAAATATCCTGCATGGAGGGATAAGCTTTGGCTGTTCTCTGGTTAACTCAGAATGGCCAAGCACAACCTTGCATGGCTGGTAAGGTGGGAGATAGTTGCCGAGCAACCAGCATGGCCAGTGTTCTCTCCCCTCAAACCATGACAACTTGCATACATTATGGCGACTGTAACTCCATAAACATCTAGAGCAGTTTCAAACAAAGTTCCCCATCCCCCTCTAACATGGGCAACTACATTAGAATACCTATATTTTATTGCTAGCAAACATATTGACACGTGATGTCTGTGGGTTGCTAAGACGTCACTATCAGACAAGAGTTCACTTAGTGTCGGAGAGAAACACTAGCTTGCAAACTCACTGAGGAGGAGTTTGTACGACAAGGCGCTTGGTCTGGATTACACCTTGGTGTAAGGTCAGGCGGGTAGGCCACCTGCAAGATAAAAAGTTGGGGGTGACGTTGACTGTCGTACATGGGGTTGACTTCAGCACCGGTACAGATTTACCTTGTATAAGTCTCACCCGTGGTGGATCCTTGATCGGATGCTTGCTGTCTGGCTGGCTCTGGTGCCCTGTCTTGGGACGGCTGGTGGGTTGGTCACCCTGGTGCTGCAGCTCAGGAACACCGGGTTTGGTTGCCCTGGTGGTCGGTGGCGGTGGCTGGAAGAATGGGCTGCCAGTGCCCAGAGGGACAATTAGACCCCGACATTTGCTGACCACGATTGGGTGGGGCTCTCCTGTGATCTTCTTTGGGGACTGAAATGGAGCACATGGGAGGACTGAGAGGAGAGGCCTCAACGGTCCTTGGGCGGCTTGAGCTCGTTGCTGTGGGTAAGGGGCTGCTGAAGGCAGAAAGCAAAAGGTTACAGAATAACTGGTTACGTTTGGAGGCATTAGCTACCTTTTTAATTCTCCGCCGTGCACCGCTTCTATGGGTGAATGACATGGGGCAAGGTACTAAGAGTTCACCGCACGAAGTAGGAGCAGACGACGAGTCTTTTGGCTAAAGTTTAACCAGAAGAGGGTAGGCATTCAGAATTAGTCCTGGCATTCCAACCGGCGAAGTTTAAAGTGGTGGACGGAGTGGGTTATCTGATTTGGGTGTCTAGCTGCTTCGTCCCATGTATTTATAGTTGTTGTGGCTCTACCTTACAATGTTCCAAGCACCGGAGTACTTGGTTCAAGGTACGGGTGGCCGTTGAATGGGTTGTGTTGACATACGTGTACCCGGTTAAGGGTAGCCCGCAGTCGTTCTCTCCGGCAATCAAGGTCAAACCATGGTCTCCTGCGTCTCCTTGGTGGGTTGAAGTTTACTGGGTTTAGGTTAAGAACAAACACCCTAGTATAAGTATACAGTGGTTAAGTTAAGAAAAGTGTTTATTCCTCAGAGGAATATACACTGTGACCCGTACTAGCTATCCAATTGCTGCTGTAACCAGCGTAAGTAACTACGTTAACTAGATGAAGGGGACCTGGGGCAAAACTAACAAGAGCAAACAAGCTAAGTAGCTATTAGAACAACTGAACCCTAACTGTCTACACTGTTTGTCCTGAAGGGACTCTTGGGGGTCACTGCCAGAGTGATAAGTGAGGTTAAAGGGGGAGAAAACTACTTTGGGGGTGGTGGGGGTCAGTGGTAACTGGTCTCGAAGGCCCAAGACTGTTGGTTCCTTGTGAGGAGGGCGGTAGGAAGAGGGCTCCAGCATTATAAGTGTTGGAGGGGGAGCTGCTGGGAAACAAATGGCATTCTTGGGGTGCACGCGGCCTTAAATTGGCAGGCTGGTGTTGCCCCTTCGGCTGTCTGGTATCTTCGTGGGTGAGCTCCTCCCTTCGCAGCGCTGACCGCATTCTCTCGGGAAAGGTTGGAAGTGGGGTGGTTTTCCTTGTATGCGGGTTGCATCTGCCGCTTGCTTAGGGGCAGGCTTCGCTTACGTTGCCGGCTTCACTACAGCTTCTGTCGTTCCTGGAGGGTGGTTAAACTAAGTGGCGTCTCGCATAGTGTAGTAGGTGGGTTGACTGCTGTTTCCTTGGATTGTCCCTGGCTAAGTAGTGTGTCGGCTGGCCCTGGAGGCAAGCAGTCTCGAGTTCAAACCCTGCACGGGTGACTAAACATCGCACACAGATAGGCGAGTTGAAAAGATCACTGGGCAAAATACGCATTATGCGTCAATATTTTTACGTTTTTGTTATCTGCAACTTCATGCAATTTTTAAGGAAATTTTTCTACTGTTTAATGCTTGGAAATTTTTATACAGTTCCCAATAGCAACTTTGTAAAATCAAGATCCTACTGTAGAGTAGTGTTTGTTGTAACAGTGTTACAGTCATTGAATTTGTCTGGATGCTGCAATTCATTAATCATAATTTTAAGTATAAAAGAAACTTCATGACGATAGTTTGTTTGGATACGACACAATTACTGATGCTTAATATTTATATCACACTTCCATAGTGAACATGACAAACGTTCCTTTCCCCAGGCTTTGAGCATAATTTTTATGTAATTTACAAGCATTGAAATTGACAATTGTTGGTATTCATTTTGCTTATGAAATAAAATGTTACCATGCAGTTGTCATCATAAAAATAAAATATTAATGAGGAGCAGAATTATAAAAACTAATGGCAAAAATTTATAATATAATTAGTAACAATAAACCAAACGTGATTATTTTTGCACAATATAATGGGAATAGGTGCAGTGGCTGGTAAGCTATTTGAAATTGATGAATCAAATTCAGGCCACCGGAGAGAATAACACAAACAATTATTTCCTTCAAAAAGCACAATTGTCTGTTTTGGCAGAGTGAAAAATATTTGTTTTAATGGAAGACCATTTATTTTGAAGGGAAAATTAAACTTGTAGAAATTAAATTTACCAATGAAGTGTTTCAACTGTGTTCCGTGGTTTTATTTCTATGGACATCAATGGTTCCAAATCGGATACCTTGACTGGGTGCACCTTCGTCACTGGTGCTTCTCGGTATCCTCATCGTGAACCCCCTTGTGAGTGTGATGCCTGTAGATCTCCCTTGATTCTTGACTGTCCGGCACATTCTGATGGAGGTCGCAGGTATAGCCAGGCTCGTTACACTTTTAATGTCCCTGGCAGCCTACAGCGAATGCTGTGTGATGGGAGTACATCTGTGAGCGGCATATTCCTATTTTTACCTGTGACTGGTCTTTTTAATGTGTTGTTTGTTTTTGTGCTTGTGTTGATGCTGCTCTGCAGTATTTGTTCCCGTTTTTTTAGTTTGTTTTGTGAATGTCCTTTAAAACCTCCACAGGAGGCAAATCTGTTTTAACCTGATCCCTATTTTGCCTCGTGAGGAGGTTTTCAATTTATCTTTACCTAAGTTGCTTTTCTTCCCCCTGTGGAAGTTTTTAAGTCCTTTTTTGCCCTAAGTTTTCTGTGGTGGGTTAATGACCCCATTGTTGAGCATCCCCCACAATTCCACTCACTCATTCTTAGTGTGCGTCTCTGTCTCACTCACTCACTCACTCACTCGACTTCTAATGTGGGAATGGTGTGTTCTACCGCTGTGGTGGCATGCAGTAACTCAAAAAAAGCACACACATCTTTTCACTCAAGCAAATATCCTATGTACACTGTCACTATATTTGGATGGTACTCCATTAGCTAGCTCATCCAGTAACATAGGTGTCGTTGGTGCACGTACCTGTTCCTCCAGAGCATAGACTATGCGTTGTTTCAGAGTGCCCAGATGTACTCTGCGTGTCGATACTTCAACGACTACTTCCTGCTCCTCCAGCCAGGGTTGCCCTAGTACCATGGCCTGGTGCAAACAGTCCACCACAACCACCATTGTGTGGTACTTGCTGGTTGCGTAGCCATATTTGTAGGCATGTAGTGCCTCTGGTAGAGCCGATACCGTCATGTATGGTAAGCTATAGCAGGGCTGAGTCTTGCTATTGTCACGGCTAGGTACTAATTCTGACTGTACGAACATGTAGCTGGCTGCTGTGTCAAACACGACCCGTTAACTTCAAGAGGAATCCTGAATAAGCAATGTAATTCCTTCATGGCTATCGAGCACACAAGTCTGTTACGCTGTTTTGTCACTTCACCGATTTTGTCTTCAGGGAGATCGACTGTAACAGAAACTCCTCTCGCTTGTGGTTTCTTGATCAGTTCACATCTCATTTTTGTGCAGTATGTAGGAGCTGGGCAGGTGTGACACTCGTGCTTGTGGCTGCCCCTTCCTCCCACTTGCCAGTTCGTCCATTGACAGTGCTAAGTCTAGGGTCCCCATGATGGCTTGTTGTAACGTTCAGCCCTGTCACTCGTTCCACTAACTTCCATCTCTGATCCAATGGTGGTGTCCACTGTTTTGATGTTTGAACTAACAATACTTGCTCCCAGTAATATACAGGATGACTCGTAGGGTTCAAGTTACCTCTTTGTCGCCGACTACTGGTGACTTGGGTGTCTCTTTCCCTGTGTTCTTTGCGGCCGTATGGGCAATGTGTCGGGGCCAGTTTGGAGGAGGCTTATTATACTTGGTCTTACCAGGGTGGCTGTTGTCCTGTGCTGTGGTGGATGGGTAGGAGGTGGGTCTGCAACTGAGAGTGGTGTCTCGAAGCTCTGGTCCATCCTTCCGTCGCAGTCCCCCAAGAAAGGAGGAGGTGCAACAGTTACCAGACAAGACAGCTAAATGGAATTTAACTAGGATAGCTGTCTTCCCTAATAAAAATGCCAGTCGGGTTATTGGTCACACAAGATAGTTTATTACTCGAAACAGACAACAAACTACTGGATACTGTACCCAGAAGATTAGGGGACTTAAGGGCAGGAACCAACACGAACATTTCTCAGGAAGAATAGCACTCCGTGTACCTGTACAATAGTCTCTTCTTTCTCTCTGTTTCAATGGTGAAACAACCACTGATGGTCTTGATAGGTAAGGACGTTATGCATTAAACACACATACACTAATCACCCCCTTGAACGATGAACGCTGACACTTAGCTGATTGGGAACTCATGCTGGGGTTGGTCCGGCAGTTGGTTGAAGCTGGTTGGCCCTTCTCAGGCTCTAAACTGAGCCTCATTGGCATAGCGGTCTAACTGGCGGCTCTGGAACTCTTGGTGATCACTGCGGTGCCGTACTGTGGACTCTGGCAGGCGACCTCCTTCTGGAGGTCACGGGCATCAACTGATGTTAGGCCAGCGCGTGACGTCTCATATCTCTACATCAAGCGTCGCATGCTGTCGCTGCAAGCGCTGAGTGCCACCCCTTCCTTACTTCTTCCTATCCGCCTCACCGCTAGCGGGCGGCATGGTCATATCTTCCCTGCTGGACTGTTCAGCCTCGCGGCGATGCGCCTTGCGGGGCTACTAGGTTTCGGTGAGTTGCATCTACGCCCGTTCAGGCGTGGAACACACAGACTCGTGTGCTATTCTCTTGTCAGGGGTGCCAGTTTGCAATGGCGGGAGTATGACAGCAGCAATTTAGAAAAGCAATATGTAGCATGTATCACAACATTAGCTAAGCGTGGCTCACTCGTCTGATATCGCACGCTACCGGAACAGCTGTTGAAGTCCACACACTGTCACAACTGCTTTCCTCACGTACCCTCGACAGTCTCCCTTGGTAGGGGTTACACACACACATCATGTGTACTCTTAGGGTGATGACTGCTAGAGTTTATGTTAATGGCATTGTGAGGTTCATGTGCCAGAACAACTGGATTTTTATTGGCTATGAATCATTTTATTGATTTGCTTTCCTGCTGGGTTTCTCCAAAAAAATGTGCAAAGCAATCCGCCTCTTTTTCTATGGCCAAAAATCGATTGCGTAGTCTGTTCACTAGCTTGTCCCAAGTGAAATGGGGTCTCCGCCGATTCAACACCCACTCGCATGCTTGTCTGCATAGGGCTACCTCAGTGCTTTCAGCCCACTCTTCATTTGGTGTTCTGCACCTGTACAGTCTGTCAGAAACAGCTCCATATCTTCAATGCATCTACGTGTGAATTCCGATAATGTGGTTGCCTGGGGCGGGCTGCATGTCCTTGCTGCGACCATTGCTCTTTCTGGACTGCTACCCACGCCCACCATTTCTCTGGCTACAGTTATACCCGTTGGTCTGGGCTCACTGACGGCGACAACCTCAGTACCTGTCTGTCCCCATCATGGCTGTGTCCCATCATGGCGATTGTTTGGTAGTACGACCGCCTGCTTAACCAGTGGGTTGAGATGTAAGTTCCGTATACATGTCACTGTATGGCACGTACGCACGCACGCACAACCCCCTCCCCCTCTTCACCGAAAGCTATCAGTTCTGTAGTGTGCATGCATCTCCGGTGTTGCACTTACTTACATGTAATGCACACTGACGTCTCTGGTTACGTTCATGTCCACTAACCATTCAATTTTTATTGGTTTGCACTCGTGTCCTTCCATCCAACTGCACTGTGAATCCCCATGCAATATCCCCAGTGAGTAAGTCCATGTCTAAGGGTAGTGTGCACCATTCAAATCTCACTCCTTTCAGTGGAAACATTGTGAATGAAGAGAGAGAGTTTTTGCATGTCGCACAAACACTATCTGTTGTCAAGTCATGAGAGTGGCAATGCTCCCTAGAGGGGTCATTGTAACATGGCACACACAATGGCTGCTCCATGTTTGCTCTAGTAGTGTCCCAAGATGGCAGCAGGTTGACCATGTGGTGGCTCGTTTGGCGTTGCATAGCGGCAGTCTGTAGTTCTCTGCATGTTGGATATTTGTACAGCCTGTCTGTTTGCTTAAACAATAGCTTGAGCCCTTACTGTACCTGTTTGGACTTATGACATTGTTTACATGAATTGTTTAGTTCTTACACCTTTCGTAATTTTCATCACCGAACTTGTGCGGTTATTTTAGTTAAACTCAGTTTCTTGTGCGGGACCCTTTTTGTATTTCCCGCGCGCCTGACTTTGTGCACGTTCGTCGGTTGTCTGCGCCTCTCAAGGGTTGGCAGCCCTGACCTGGAGGAAGAAGAACCAGTCTTCGTTCGGACATCATGGCGGTAGGTTGAGTCAGGTGCATCTGCCGCTAAGCTTTGTTTTTACTAGCTGAATTTTCGTCACAGTCCGCTAGTGGCAATCCGAATTTAGTTTGGTTAAATTCGCCACAACATTTTTGGTCCTCCAGACCGGATTCTTGCCTGCATAGTCGTTTTGTTTTTCCTTCGTGTCGCCGGTAAAACACGTGCGTGTGCTTCCAGTAGTATACTGAATAAGTGTTTATCGTCAAGAACAGGCATTGTGGACGCCGCGGACAACGGTGAACAGTGAAAGTTCCTGGGGTTTCGTTTTTATTGTTGGTTTTCCAGTTCCTTTGTGTGCACGTGTCTGCACTTTCTCTTTGTTCTCATTGTGTCCATGTACTCGCGCTTCGATCCTTTGTTTCGTTCGAATCCTTTGATCTCTGCCTTTTCGTGGAATGCTGTAATGTTGGCTGCTACAGTTACACCGGCTCTAAGTTGCCGACTTGCACTCGACCAGCTCAGAGGTAGTACACGAGACTCAGTAAAATGGACGCCAATTACATATGAAATAAAGTCAAGTTCCAGAGTATTTGTTCTATACTTTATTTATCATTTTAGTGACAGTTCAGGTATGCAGAGTACGAACCGTTCACAGATAAATATACAAGTACAGAACAGCGCCACAGTCGTTTACAAATTATTCATGTCTCAAAAACTTGCATCACAAGACGAAGTTACGAAGGCAGGAGGGATGTTCATTCCTTCCTGGCACCCTAGAAACCTCCCACACCGGCTGAAATAATTTGATAGAATTGAATAGTTTAAGCCGAAAAGAAATGTAGTGATAAAAGATTTAACGGTCGCGGGTGCTTTGGGTGAAGTTCTTCACGCCCGATGCGTCTTCTCCGGCAGTTGGTTACTGTTTCTTTTTTAGGCGATAGACACCCCGAGTATTTATTCTGCAGGCCTATCGCCCCCTTCTGCGAAGATAAGGGCCTGGCCACGCACGCTCTCCACACGTTACGAAACTGCATCGTACAAACAAACTGTTGACGCAGTGTGAAAGTTTCTAAATATTGTTGACACTTAACAAAAACTGAAAACTACGATGTTCAAAACGAAACGACAACCGGACTCCTGATAAATGTAAAACAGCAAATGTATGCCTGATAAACAAACTATCACGGAAAAAGGAACCACTGCAGCTTTAATTTTGAAACCCGATAAAAATATTACGAAGCTAAGGAAAAACGAACGAAAATGAAACACGTGTCCTGGTCCCGAAAATTAAGAATACTGCGTCATTACATTACCCCCCTCGGTTTGGGATAGATTTTGAAGAAATCTTTCCCAAAGCGAGACCTATCTTGTATGCAGCTGTTCTGTAAACCACTGTGCCTCTGCTCATTGACAACAATTTACATATATAACTTGGTAATTCATTCATAACAAAAATATTCAATTAATTAACTCATTAAAAAAAATTATTTACTTCACCTGTTGAAGAGTAACAAGATATTGACGGGGATGCTGCATGAAAATCACACCTTTCACTGGTTTCAAATAGTTACCTGTTGTTATAATTTGTGGTTGAGGGTGTAATTCCACCTGTGCCATTGAATATTCATTGTGGGTTGCTGCCCTTTGGTTCCTCACTGGGATCAGCACACACCCTTCTAAGGGGACCCAGGTCTGCCCAAAACTATAAAAACGCCACTGCGACTGCCTCACCATAGGTCAGTACTGACTAAAAAAAAAAAGGGCCCCAGACCTGTCCCAATCCAACTACACTTACTCCTTGTGCCACTGATCCCAGGACACCATAAACTGCAGCAACATCTCCTACTACTTATGCAGATACTTAAGGCTCAATATTATACAACACCTCAACCACTTCAACCTTTGGAAATTTAGGTAACTTTTACTGTATCCTTAATTAATCTTCCTTATAATTCCTATTGTCAACTCTTTACGCAAAATAACAGTAATTATTTGTTTCTTTGTTACACAATTTTCAGATGAAAATTAAAACTTATAAATCTTCATATAGCACTTCCGGTTCGGTACTCTGCATAAATAAATCACTTTAGTTACAATAACACAATAGCCCATGACAGCTTGAGCTTCTATTACATAATTGCAAAGGTATATCTAAGTTCACCAAATCTTCACTAATACACTTTACGGTAATTATAATATTATAACATTTTCCTAAATTAATTAGCAATTTTTACAAAAGTTTTTACTAAGGACTTACCAATTGCCTTATCTTCAATAGTAAGTTATAGTAAATAAATTAGAAAACCTGGTAACAAAATATTATAATTTTAACTTATTTATTTTGAAATAAAACTACCCATATTTAAAGAAAATTCACAAATGTTCTTTCAAAAATAAAACCTTGCATATATATGCACAGTACCAGATATACTGAATACACTAGAATTTTCCCCCATGGCAATGTCAAACTTTAACAATTAACAAAATCACAATTTCAAATGAAATACTCATCAAATAAAATACTCATAAGTGTTTTTTGTTTTTATTCATAAAGTAATTTCAGAGTAATTTAAACAAACGTAGCAAATACTTTTCCAAGACAAAACACACCTAAAAAACTGAATTACAAAAATGCAATGCAAAAGACCACACTATTATGACTTCCAAAACAACTTCAAATGATTATTTTATTACAACAGTGGTAGCATTTATAAAAACCATTCATTCCTTTTCAGTTTACCTACTTCCACTTTTGGAGAATGTAAACATCAGTTGAATTAAATTAACTTCAGATTTCTGTGACCCTACACAGTCGTTTTTTGAAACAAATTCTGTGCCTTACCAGTTTTACTAACATTAATGACAGTACTGCATTTACTTGATATATAATGATTCAATGTTCTTACACAGAAACACACACACTCACAATTATTAATTCTTACCAAATAACATTTTCTAGGTAAGTACTATTAACAATTATCTTATTATTTACTGTTGCCTGTAAACATTGTGACTTACTTGTAGGGTCCTTTATTTAAAATAACTTTTCTTCAAATNCTTATTATTTACTGTTGCCTGTAAACATTGTGACTTACTTGTAGGGTCCTTTATTTAAAATAACTTTTCTTCAAATTAAAAACGTTTACTACTTATCTCTCTTATCTTATTACTGTATAATCAAAGTATACAAAATTGATACAAGGAAAATATTTAAAAAATTAAGTATATATCTTATTATCTAAATTGCAGTCTTTCTGCTTTACTACATTTTTCTGCCTCCTTTTACTTNAAAAAATTAAGTATATATCTTATTATCTAAATTGCAGTCTTTCTGCTTTACTACATTTTTCTGCCTCCTTTTACTTTTCGTTCTCTACTTGTGTTTCAATTTCCTTCCCTTTTTTCTTACTACCTTTTTCATACTATACTTAACTTGTTTCCTTTTATCTACTGCCTTTAATCTACCCCTATGTTTCCTTTCCTTTTTCCTTACTGTCTTTACTCTCTTATTCCTTATCTTTTTCCTGACTACTTTACTNTACCCCTATGTTTCCTTTCCTTTTTCCTTACTGTCTTTACTCTCTTATTCCTTATCTTTTTCCTGACTACTTTACTCTCTTATTCCTTATCTTTTTCCTGACTACTTTACTGACCCTGGGTTTATATCTTCGTTTCTTCCTTTCANCTTTACTCTCTTATTCCTTATCTTTTTCCTGACTACTTTACTGACCCTGGGTTTATATCTTCGTTTCTTCCTTTCAAAAGTTGCCTGAACACTTCATAATGTTTCAGTCTAGAACACCCCTTACTCTCATCAACTCTTGCCTGTTGCAATTCAATATCTGATCCCTCTCGCCGCTTTACTTCACTATTACCATTTAGTCGAACCCCCCTAACCTGAAGTCTCCCTTCCTGTATTACATTTCTCTTCCACTTACTGACTTCACAACAGTTAGGTTCACTCTCCACAAAATTATCTGCAACTCTATCCTCTTTATTTATAACAGTTTCCTTTCTACCTTCAACGTTAAATTCTTTACCTTCTTTGTCACAGCCAGTATTACCTTTATTTTTTACGTCATTGCTGTTAATATTAATTTTACTTGGGGCAATTACTGTTGGAACCTTTCCTAACATGTTTAGAGATTCAACCCCCCCCCCCCCCCCCCCCCCCCC
>NQII01001331.1:332491-377326 GCA_002778355.1 Clitarchus hookeri
GGGTTCCATCACATTTAGTGCTGTATGCATGCAGTTTATCTGTTCTGGTAAACTACCTGCCACAGTTCTCACATGCGAATGTCTCGACATTGGGATTCGCAAAACAGCTACATTTATGGCGGCATGCATCACAAGAATGGCTGAAGTCATCATTGCAGAACGCGGAGTTCAATGATGCAGTCAGTCTGATCGGTCCTGTACATGCTATGCGATGGCCGACGTGTTGCGGCATCTCCCTGAATGGATTGAGGGAACAGGTTCGTTCATGATGTAAATAATTTGGACAACCGGTAAACATCCGGTCGCAGAAACCACACTGTAGTGCAGGTAACCGTATCATAGGTGAAATAGGAAATGGCTGTGTGGAAGATGATGATGATGTGAAAAACGGGAAAGCTGGAAAGGAAGAAGAACTATCAGAATCCAGCTTGTTCGGCCAGTAAGCAAATACCTTGACTGGTCAGTGTGGCGGCGGAACTCATGAAGGTATGCTCGACGCCAGGCATTGTAGGCCAGGAGGGATCCTATGGGGAAAAAAAAGTTTAATCCTAAGCTAGTTCGAAATAATACATATATTACAACAAATCTAAACTAAATTTTTTTTTCAGATTGAGTACCAACATATAGTATAGTCGATTAGTCTCAAGGAGAACATAAAAAAATTCTTCACATGATTGATATTTTTATGAAGGAGAAACATCACTATTTCGCCTAGGTGTCCCAGTACACGGGCTGGGGTACGTCAGTGTTTTGTCTCAAGTGTGTAAACAACACCACTATGTTTTGTATTAAGTGTAAACAACTAACTAGCAACGCACATGTGTACCACGTGAATAATGATATTATAGAGAAATTGTACGTCATGCTAACAATAACAAAAAAAAAATAAAGGCAACCTTTAAATGAATGTGAGTGTGAATCTAGTGTCGGCCCGAGAGCGTGGCTTACATCTCTGCCTCCAAGGGCGCTAGACGGGGAGGGAGGTAGGAACCAACTGCCCTGTAAAACAGTAGCTTTGCCATGAAGAGAGGCATGGTGTAGCATATTGGGGTGGGCAGAGTGAAGGGGAGCCTGTCATTCGCCGCTGCCTACCTCCCTCCTTCCCTCCAGGGGAGGGTGGGGGAACAAGCTGTCTCGAAAGGAGGGTGGGTACGAGCTACCTGTAATCGATCACCTCGCCACGAAGAGAGGTGTGGCCTAGCTCATTGGGGGCCTGTCATTCGCCGCTGCTTACCTCCCTCCCGCACGACAGACGCCTACACAGTGGAAGATATATTTCCCACCCGATCTCTCTCCGATGGCAGGAGCTTGACATCTGTATGTTAGTATAGTTAAGTATACTCACCACCTAGCAGCAAAGAACATATACACTTACCATAAGCAATGAATGCAAAGTACAGCTAGCATTGAGACAAGTTCATGAAGACAGAGTGCGTGAGTGTAGGCAAAATGAGCGAAGCACAAACATGCTCGACAGATCACAAGTAACCAACTACAGATCTGCGGGTTGTTTATATACTGTGAAATTGCCTGGGGTTGGAAGGAGGGAGGAATGGCCCTCCCCCCTACAGACGCATCGACCGGAAATTGTACGCTGGAATGATGTGTATGACACGCCTCCCCTTCATATTCGCTGTCGACAGGGGTCTCCTCCCACATACTTGAAGTTTTACATACAATTTTTCTCTCTCTCTCTCGCACGCGCACGCGCACACACAGAGCATACTTGTTGCTCTTCACGTTACTTGTACTTCGCTCTCTCTCACTACATATACACACAGTCATGTATGGCGTTCACTCTTACCTATTTTAGAGACTATAATCACCAGCGTACTTGTAGTTTTGTGGATATGATTCACTCCCATCCCGACATACTTATTATATCTTACTATTCACATTACTAGGTCTTCAAATTGCATCATGTGTGTGTGTATATATATATATATATATATATATATGGAGGGAAATAATTTTACTATACTATGTATTGTATGATTGTGGTACCTATATAGGTATGAGAGTTTCAGGAATGGTTTTGACATCTCATCCACCAACAGACAAAATTATGCTCAATATGTGTGTATTTATTAATGTACATATACATTTTACAAATAAAAATGTACATTTCTCTCTCTCTCTCTCACTCACTCTAGATGTTGTCTAGAAGGGACGTGAAAAGTTGTCGAAGTACCGCCTTCCTCTTCGCTATGGTTAACTGTGTCACGTCAGGCCTGTTGGACACAGCTCCAGGCGCTGTGTATGAAGACCTGCTGCAGTGCTGGCAGGTGTCGGCATCCGTGGCAGACTGCTTCTTACGTCTGCAGGCGGTGCACGGTGCTCTGCATTGTGCTACCTCTTCCATCTGGTTGGCGACAGGCACCGTACTCGCAGCCCGTTTGCGTCTTGGGATGGTGGCTGTGACGGGCGGCTCTGTCTNATCTGGTTGGCGACAGGCACCGTACTCGCAGCCCGTTTGCGTCTTGGGATGGTGGCTGTGACGGGCGGCTCTGTCGGCTTGTAGTCGGGGAAGTGCAAACTGTTATGATTCGTCCCATTCAAACTTCCTAACCAAGTAAAACCTAAGAAAAGGCACCACAGAGTTCACTAATGCCAAGCCAGAACGATTGCAGACACGACAGAATAATGGCGCTAAGAAGCCACAAAACTGCTGGAGTATCAAAACATCAGATTAAGAATGACTGCAGCAAGTCGATGGGGCGTTCACACAAGACGCCCGGCAACAGCGAAGATGCTGATCCAAGAGAATTTCAGGAAAGCAACACAAAAACCGAAACAGGCGGCCTCCAAAGCACTGAGGGAACCAATCGGAGCAAAGTTCGTCAACGGTCACGTGGTGGGGCAAAAAGTGTGAAATAGACGTCAACGACCAGGACCGGCGTCGTCTACTACGAACATCAGACCAGACAGCGACTGTTCCTTGGGCTGCTTCCGTCAGAGGGTCCGGGTGCGAGGCTGGGGTAAGTTCCCTTCCTTTATATGTGATCCTCCTTCTTAACTATTAGCCTTCCTTATGTCCTTCCCTCTCACTTCCGTTGGACTTAACTTTAATTGAATATCACTGTATACTCTTCCAACTTTAGAGCAAGTAAAGACTTTATTATTCATTTCAAACAATTCTTTTTAATTATCTGAGCTTATCCTGTTTTCCTTAAACTTAACCTCTCCTAAGAGTGTTATGAGCCACCCAGGCTAACAACAAATGGTGGAGGCACCTTAAGAGCCCTACCAATCGACTAGTAAGCGAGTCAAACCCACCTCCTATATCCCCCACCCANGAGGGTCCGGGTGCGAGGCTGGGGTAAGTTCCCTTCCTTTATATGTGATCCTCCTCCTTAACTAATAGCCTTCCTTGAGCCCTTGCCTCTCACTTCCGTTGGACTTAACTTTAATTGAATATCATTGTATACTCTTCTAACTTTAGATCAAGTAACGTCTTTACTAATAATTTCTAACAATCCTTTTAATTATCTGAGCTTATTCTGTTTTCCTTAAATTTAACCTTTCCTAAGACTGTTATGAGCCACCAAGGCTCATAACAAAACGTATAGAGTCATGTGACATGACGCGTATTACCACCTCGTCCGCCCCACATGGTAGGGGGTGTTTGTTCGTATATGATTAACTATGCACCTCCCCAGCACATTGCAATCAATCATCTGCTGGCAGTGTTCATTTGCTGCAGGATTGTGTGCTAACAGCCAATGTGCAACATCGTCACAATCTTCCCTGTACGTCCTCAGCTCTGTCACATCACCGACATTGTACGTTACACTGCTGTAGGTGGCCTCTGGATGGAATGGTACGCTCATCATTGCTATATCACTGAGGTCGACTGGCTGGATACACAGATATTATATACCTCTCTCCGCATACATGACGTCACCACCACCACTACTTCAGAGCTTCAACCAATAGCAGTAGAATGTGTGCAATAAGGTCACACACAGCCTGTCAACATTTTCACTTGCTGTGACATGTTAGTTCTCCATCGGCCGTCGTGCTGTCTGGAGCTTCAGCGTTCATGATGCACATGTAGGATTTTTTTCACTTATATACCCAACATACCTTGGCCGAGCAGGGTAGAATCTATTTGCTTCCACAGTCTTCCAGTATGGTAGTATAAATGTGACCTGTACATNTACCTTGGCCGAGCAGGGTAGAATCTATTTGCTTCCACAGTCTTCCAGTATGGTAGTATAAATGTGACCTGTACATCGGTAGGTTGAGCCAGTATCTACATCATGCAGGGTAAAGTCAACTTTCCTGATCTCATGATGCAGTTTGGTAATATCTTCAAATTCAGCATGTAATGTGAGAATATGTCCATTTGCAGGTATCTGGCTGTTTGGTCGAAGATTAGCGATGGCACACTGATCATACTTGNTAATGTGAGAATATGTCCATTTGCAGGTATCTGGCTGTTTGGTCGAAGATTAGCGATGGCACACTGATCATACTTGTAGCAGGGTAGAATCTCACTGTGGAAATTATCCCACGAGTCGTGATATCCCCACATATGATTTTCACAGNATACTTGTAGCAGGGTAGAATCTCACTGTGGAAATTATCCCACGAGTCGTGATATCCCCACATATGATTTTCACAGTCACATACTTGCACTTATCTAGAGCATCAATCCCGCGATTATAACAATCGTGTGAAAGGCAGATCACAAACGCAAAAATCCCCACCACTTTATCAAAATTGGCAATCACAAAATAAATGGCAAAACGATCCAAATTTGTGTATGGCACAAGTAGATGCACTCTGTGTAGATCGCAGGATAAATCAAGGTAGATATTGTACACATTACTCGGAGCACAGTCGGCAAAATAATCAAAGAAGACAAGAGAACGGAAAAGGTAGAAGACGAAGTAACAGAGAGGAAGGGTATTCCGAGAACAAGATGATGATATATCGCAAATAGAGGAAACAAGGCGAGACTCAATATCCTGTGCTGATGCGATAACGTCACTACAAAGAAACGAGTTGCAGTTCTGTAACACCGAACATGAATCAATACAGTTTGTAAACCCCAAATGTGTAGTGAGATAAAAGACAACAGCTACTACAGATGACTATACCAGTAGTGCCAGAAATTATTCAACAATACTCACCTCTGCCGATGCGAGTCACCGAACATTCTGCTAATTTAATGCGTGGGCAAGTTGTACACAATTCAAATCATGAGGGACATTTTGCTAGACAAGAGTCACTTAATCCGACAGCTGTAGAGTACCAGTCGAAAAACCAACCTAAAGTATGGGTACTTGGACAACCAAATTACATTCAAGTAGAACGTGTCAAGAAGTTATACTAAAAGCCACTAAATACAGCCCATATCCCTAGTTTACTACAGGTACCAGATTTAAGCTAAAATAACAGTGAAGAGGAAAAACTGCGAAATGAATTACACGAGTTTGTTCGAGCGCGATTACATCTTGCTGCAAAAAGGAGGGAAAGGAATAATAAAGTAACTAAATTAAGGAAATTAAAGTCGAGGATTTAGTACTAATAAAAGCCAGTCCACTTAGCAAATTCTGGGATAAGATAACGAAGAAGTTATGCCACTTATACTCAGGCTCGTATGAAGTTTATGAATTAATTAATTATAACTGTTATGGAGTGAGAATCCCTAATAATGGCATGGTAATCAGACGTTACAATCTCACATCGTTAAAACCCTACTACAGGCCAATTGTTCCAGTAAAACAGTAATGAATAGATGAGAAAGGATGACGTTTGCTTTATAAATGTTAACGTGATGCACAGTTTGGAAGTGCTGCTATGGAAAAGAATGAAAATTGTTGAAACCAAGCATTGTTAATTAGATTAAAAGATAACAAATACTAACAGAAGTTAAATGAATTTCATATCAAATTCAATTAAATTACACATGGTTGCATAGTTAAATAAGTAAATTGAAGAATTTCAAGTTAAATTTGAATTTAACCGTGGGACACTATAATGTACCAGAAACTGGGAAATTTCTGAAGTAACAAGCATTACACGTGTGCTGTAAGTGATTGTATGAACACTTCAAGTCATACTGCAGAAAAAACGCTCAGCGTGACATCAACGCTACACATACCGATGCGCTGCACTAACATGTGTTGATCCTTATAATGTAAATAAACTGTTCTACCAGGAAAAACTTCACACCCAGTTCTCGGAGCTACGGGGTGACTGGTAATCTGCAGGAGTGAATCCGAGGCAGTATAGGACGAGAAAGGAGGCACCGCTACCCAGATCCCCCGGCCACCATGTTGCAACTCACCAGTTCCGGCCAGAAGTTAAAGGAAGCGAATAACATCTGCAGTTTGTAACTCAGCAAAAGGTGTAGCGGCTATCATATTTGAAGAAAGACTCATAATTTTCTAAATATTTAGAAAATATTAAATGTCTATTAAACATTCAAGAATATTGTTTATGACACAATTATTGTTGACAAACTGTTATTATTAGTGTTAATTATCTTATATAGGTGTAAAAATTTAAGTTGTTATGTTTCATGTACCCAGTTAGCAAACTATGCTGTTTAGATGCAATTTTCATGTTTAAGGGGGACCACATGGGTCACAATTTGGCTGTATCTGCCCATACGGATAACTCAGATTGCAAACAAATTTTATGAAACCTTGAGTGTCTGTAAAAATTAAGGTTTGTTTAAATCTCAAACCATCACCACCATTAAAATCATTACACGTGTCATAAGTATCATATTGTCCAAGTGTACTACGTTTGAGTATGGTTGAAAACAATCTATATTTTTTGTCTACCTCTTGTACAATATCGCACTCCCAGTAAAATACTGTCATAAGTTGAATATCCTAGGTTTTAGGGGAATGCAAAGAAGTGTATTAAGTAAAAAAATTAATACTTGCAATTAAATGGCACTAATTGCTATTTTATGGGAAATGTATACCATAGAAAGCTGTGTACTAAATGTTACAAATTTCATAAAATTAAACAAATTGGTTTTAAAATAATTTACTTCACTATTTTACTGGTGATTTGGTGCCAAAATATTACCTATGATTATATTTTATTACATTGCAAACATAATGCCAAGCAGTAACTGGTGCTGCTATGGACAGATTTAAAGCACTTATTATTAATCTTGGACTGACTCAATTCACATATAAAAAATTAATAGATGCAGAACAATATTATCTTGTCTTACATTAGTTTTTGTGTTCTATAAAATACCAATCCTTGCACTTCAGATGTTAAAAAAATAAGTGATAACTTTTTGGGATGTCACGTTGCATGCAAATATCTAGTAGATCATTTTAATTGCTTCATTGAATTTTGGGTGCTTCATTGTAAGCTCTTTCTAAACTGAAGGCTTGAGCTGGTCGACCTCTGTGCCTTCATCACAAATGAATTTTTTTGTAGCTGTCTTCGGCGAAAGTTGTGTGGTATTCAAGCATGCCTTCTGACTGGTTTTGCTTCATGACCCTAAATTCTTGTCGATCATTCCACACTACTTTATTACCACCTTCATCTACGTTATAATTTCACCCCTTTTTGGCTGAAAGCAGTTTAAAGTCACAAATGTGACTTGTCTGCATCTCAATCACTTGATACAGCTTACCAGTTTTCTTACTGAGCTTGATGACAGTTATCATTTGGCTAGGAATGTAAATTGGTCCACTACATATGGCTCCAGCCTTTTGTTTTTCAATGGTGGAATGCAGTGCGTCACCTTCATTCTGTGTAAGGCCAGTCATCAAGTATTTATGGGAAACAATGTTTAAATGTGGTATTGCTGCAACAGCATACATACAAAGCAATGAAATACCTATTCTTATTCTGTGCCCCACAGTTATCGCTGTAAAATTTATCTGAGACGTACTCACATTGTGTTGATTGCAAGTACTTCCGCACACAACTTGCAATTTCATTGACTCCCCTCCCTCCTAAAGACTCATCCCACACAAGGCAGACTCCCTCTTTTCCATGAAATATCACAAATGGTGAAATAATACATAAACAGTTCTTGTAATATAAATGTGAAACATGACCAACCACACAGGATGGACTGAACTGTCTTCAAATCAAAAACACAAACCTTAGAACCTTGATTTTCTAAAACTTTCTTAAAAATCTTTTCCTTTCTCGTTCCTTGCCATATTCTTTTTGGCAAGATGCATTTCATATTTAGCCCTGTTTTGTGTTTGTAAGTAAGGCAAAGAATTTTTAAATCCCTCGCCATCTGGACAGTGATCCTTTTTAGGTATTGCTACGTCCTGTAGCACTAACCGGGGCAACACAAAGAAGCAAAACTAAACTTTTCAAAACATCTCTTAATGACAGCATTTTCTTTTCAGCAGAGTATATATATTTTGTTGAATGTCTTGAAATGAAAACAAGTTGTTTTGTTAAGAAAATATATTTTTCATATAAGAAACAACTGGGTGTCATACAAGAAAAACCAATAAGGTTTTTACAAAATTAATTAAAAAACTGTGAAGGTCACCCCTGAATAATAATATATTTTCTATTAAAAATACAATTTTTGTAGCAAAATACTTAGGCTTGTACCGATTATTTTGAAACACACATACAGTCATTGACAATAGAAGGTATCCATAAAAAGAGCAAATTTTACAAACACTATTTTGAATCTACTGAGACACTCCCAAATGTTCTCTATTAATTCCATGACCGGAAGGGTCTGATGATACTTATCTCAACTTGAAGTCCAGGAGCTGCTTTTTACCCTGGCTTATATAGCACCNTTGAAGTCCAGGAGCTGCTTTTTACCCTGGCTTATATAGCACCAAAACATAGCTCCCCTCCTCAATCAGGAGCTTAATGTTACATTTTTGATTCAGCCAATTAGAGGGTTGAAATATAAGAAAATAGTTTTTTTTCTTGTAAATATCGCCACATGCAGCTCTGCGGCGTTTCCGCATGACGACGTTCAAACACTTCAAAAGTTGCTGGCGGCGAGCTTGGAGACTCTTCGTCGTCTGCGCAGTATAGTTCTGTGTCTGACGTGAAACCATCGGAGGAGTCTCCACTATCGGTGCTGCCACAATTTGANCTGGTAATCTGCAGGAGTGAATCCGAGGCAGTATAGGACGAGAAAGGAGGCACCGCTACCCAGATCCCCCGGCCAGAAGTTAAAGGAAGCGAATAACATCTGCAGTTTGTAACTCAGCAAAAGGTGTAGCGGCTATCATATTTGAAGAAAGACTCATAATTTTCTAAATATTTAGAAAATATAAACAATATTCTTGAATGTTTAATAGACATTTAAAATTTAATGACACAATTATTGTTGACAAACTGTTATTATTAGTGTTAATTATCTTATATAGGTGTAAAAATTTAAGTTGTTATGTATAATTTATAATAGTGCTCATGTTAGAAAAAACAAATAACTAATAATGAGGTTTAATAGTAAACAATTAAAATTTATTAAATAAATGCTTTTCCTTGTTGATAAATTGTTATTTCATTGCTCAAAATATTTCAAATACTTACAAATATCAATATTCAACATAAATTATTTAACTTCTTGCTGTAAAAGTGGATCCCTCATTGTAGTTTTAGTCTATGGAGGACTGTGATGTTGGGTAAGAAACTAGTTGCCAAAGGAACAATAAAAAAAATTATTTAACATTTTTGTAAAGAAAGGGAAGAACCATGCTATAGTGTGAATAAATGTCTGAAAAATCAATAATTTTATGTTGTCCTGAAGTTGTGGGTCTTAAGAGTGAACCAATGTACAAAAGCCACCCCAAACCTGGTGAATTCAACCGAAGAAACATCTCGTCAATGTCTTCTTGAGTCAGCCGAGGAAGATTTCTCAGATAAGTTTACTGACGAGTGTAATAATTTGCTGAACTTACACAAGGTCTCCTGTGAGCTAAGAGCCTCTAAGGATTTTTTTTTTAATTAACTTGAAAATCTCTATTTAATTTAATTGTTCAATTACATAACTACACACTACTCTAGCCGGATGTTAAAACTATGCAAATTAAATTTACTATATCTATCTTAACTTAGTTTTTACCTTTACAAGTAAAATATATCAATGCTACACAACCTTAAAACTAACCTTGTTTTAATATGCAATTTCATTAGTTCCGCTCTTCAATCTGTTTCATTGTAGCACTATTCTTCACGTGGATCACTTTTTCCTTCTCGTTCTTCATTAGAAACACTTTCCCATCTTTCACCCATGCAAACTTGTACCTTCTGTCTCATGTTCTAGACTTGTGTGTTTATAGCCTTATTTTGTGGTGCCAGGTGTTCATTAATAAATATCATCCCCTTTTCACTGAATCTTATTTACAGCACATTTAGAATGTGTTTCTTCTTTTTAACTTCCAGCAGTTCTTGCTTTTTCCATCTGTTTATCAGTTTTATACCAATTGGTTTCTTGCTGGTAGTCAGTTGCACATTCAGTGCTGTTGGTATTTTCATTGCAACTTCATACAGATCTTTGCCCTTTTTCTCCGGTGTCCCGTAGATTTCCAGGTTATTTCTTCTGAAGTATGTCTCAACGTTTTGTGTCTCATTTTCCATAGCCGTTACTCTCTCTTCCAGCCATTCAAATTTTCTAATGCACGACTCCAATCCTTTGAGCCTTTCAACAATCTCATTGAAATTATCACTGCAGCAGAATTATATCGCTTTCGATATATATTTTTTTTTAGTAAGCAGATTTATATTCTTTTTTATATTTTTGAAATTCCCTTGTAGCTCTTGTAGTTTTGTATTCACAGCGCAATCGTCCCTTTCACAAAACCACTTTTTATCATAATTTGCGGCCAGTTCCTCATATTGCATTTTGGTTAGCTTCATAGAGTTTGTATGGAACCACGTATTGCATTTACTATCACAACAAATACCATTTTCTGTGTTTTTGACCCTTTTTCCACACACCAAGCATGTGTTTAAACTGCTACTGTCCGCCATTGCCATTCAATTTATTGTTTATACATCATCCTAGTCAATTAATTTATATTTCATTGACCCCGCGTTGGTCGCACCGTGAGCATTTCCCTCACACTTCCCGAAAAAAGTGTGTATTGGACTTAATTTTTTTTTATTTCCCTCTGATATTTTTTCTGTTTGTTCTTTATGTATAAATACAATTTAATAAATTATCATTTGAAAAAAACATTTCCATGTCTCCAACATACAAATGATGTTGTACACAAAAGCGGGAGTGTGAGGGAAATGCTCAAGGCGCGATCACTCGCGTCACTGGCGCCGTCCGACAGGACAAGGCATGTGCGGGCCTGCCTCCCAGATTTGTCAGTAGTCTTTCTCCCTTTGCTGTGATTGTTTGAGTGAAGTGCGAGTTAGTTTCTTTTTGCTGCAAAATGAGTCGCGCAGCAAAAATTTTACAACTTTTGAAGAATTTACCTGAAGAAAGGAATGCCTGTAAGTACATTTTTTTCTTTTAGGATTTGTAGGTAAAGTTTAGGTCATATTTTTGAATAACGTGGGATTTTTTGGTTTTAGATCGTTATTCATGGCTACTTGAGGTTGGACAAAGCAGTACTGGAGGTCAAATTTCCAATACTCCAATAGAAGAAAATAAAGTAATTCCACATCATGACCTTGAAAACGAATCTGATAGACCTAGTGAACATGAGGATCATCAGTCTCAATCAGAAAATGGTAGGCGAAAATGAATCCCATCAAAAACGGCGGAGAGAAGATTTAGCAGAAGAAATTTGTGGTGTCTGCCCAAGAAGAAATAATAGAAAAACAAAAAAAAAAATTGTAGAATCTGCAAAATACCTATTTTTAATGAACATTGTAAATTTACTTTCTCTAATTGCATTTGAAATCTTAGCAAATTAGAATCAGAAAAAGTAATAAATTATTTTTAACAATATTCATATTTCTATTTTTATTTAATTATGAATGTAACAGTATTATTTTTATAATACTAACATACGAGAATCTATATCATTTATTGTAATTAACTATTTAATTTGAATTTTTGTTATTACTTTTTAAGGCTTATATACAAACAAAAGAGTAATCCCTACTGTTCTCTAAATAATCTATTATTAATTTTGGTTAATAATTAATTGTATTGTGTTAATGAAGTTTTGTTGTTTTTATTCATTTTTTCCAATACATTAATAATAATTTCACAATTGTATTGAATAAAATACATTAAATGGGTGAATGATTTATTTATGCATTTGTTTTAAATAAAAAACCAATAAAAAAACTGTAAATAATGCAGATTATAACTAATAGAAATGACTAAAACTGAGATGTGATGGAAATGCTCAAGCGCAACCAACGGTGTCTCACGGAGGGGCGCGACCAACGCCGGGTTAATGAAAACTATACAAAATTTCTTATTTCCTCAAGGGAAATGTAAACATGGGCCATGTCACAGCTGCCATTGTTAGGCGTATGTGCGGCATTGCTGTCTGCATTTTCATTTTAATTTTAACTTGCTCAGAAGTATTTTCTTTATGACTGGGGTATCGTTTTACTCAGAATAAATTACTCTAATATATAAATTTACATTTTATCAATAAAATACACCATTTTTCCATAAAGATGTGTGAACATGACTTCATGTACCCAGTTAGCAAACTATGCTGTTTAGATGCAATTTTCATGATTAAGGGGGACCACATGGGTCACAATTTGGCTGTATCTGCCCATACGGATAACTCAGATTGCAAACAAATTTTATGAAACCTTGAGTGTCTGTAAAAATTAAGGTTTGTTTAAATCTCAAACCATCACCACCATTAAAATCATTACACGTGTCATAAGTATCATATTGTCCAAGTGTACTACGTTTGAGTATGGTTGAAAACAATCTATATTTTTTGTCTACCTCTTGCACAAAATCGCACTCCCAGTAAAATACTGTCATAAGTTGAATATCCTAGGTTCTGGGGGAACGCAAAGAAGTGTATTAAGTAAAAAAATTAATACTTGCAATTGAATGGCACTAATTGCTATTTTATTGGAAATGTATACCATAAAAAGCTGTGTACTAAATGTTACAAATTTCATAAAATTAAACAAATTGGTTTTAAAATAATTTACTTCACTATTTTACTGGTGATTTGGTGCCGAAATATTACCTATGATTATATTTTATTACATTGCAAACATAATGCCAAGCAGTAACTAGTGCTGCTATGGACAGATTTAAAGCACTTATTATTAATCTTGAACTGACTCAATTCACATATAAAAAATAAATAGATGCAGGGCAATATTATTTTGTCTTACAATAGTTTTTGTGTTCTATAAAATACCAATCCTTGCACTTCAGATGTTCAAAAAATAAGTGATAACTTTCTGGGATGTCACGTCGCGTGCAAAGATCTAGTAGATCATTTTAATTGCTTCGTTGAATTTTGGGTGCTTCATTGTAAGCTCTTTCTAAACTGAAGGCTTGAGCTGGTCGACCTCTCTGCCTTCATCACAAATGAATTTTTTTGTAGCTGTCTTCAGCGAAAGTTGTGTGGTATTCAAGCATGCCTTCTGACTGGTTTTGCTTCATGACACTAAATTCTTGTCCATCATTCCACACTACTTTATTACCACCTTCATCTATGTTATAATTTCACCCCTTTTCGGCTGAAAGCAGTTTAAAGTCACAAATGTGACTTGTCTGCATCTCAATCACTTGATACAGCTTACCAGTTTTCTTACTGAGCTTGATGACAGTTATCATTTGGCTAGGAATGTAAATTGGTCCACTACATATGGCTCCAGCCTTTTGTTTTTCTATGGTGGAATGCATTGCGTCACCTTCATTCTGTGTAAGGCCTGTCATCAAGTATTTATGGGAAACAATGTTTAAATGTGGTATTGCTGCAACAGCATCCACATACAAAGCAATGAAATACCTATTCTTATTCTGTGCCCCACAGTTATCACTGTAAAATTTATCTGAGACGTACTCACATTGTGTTGATTGCAAGTACTTCCGCACACAACTTGCGATTTCATTGACTCCCCTCCCTCCTAAAGACTCATCCCACACAAGGCAGACTCCTTCTTTTCCATGAAATATCACAAATGGTGAAATAATACATAAACAGTTCTTGTAATATAAATGTGAAACATGACCAACCACACAGGATGGACTGAACTGTCTTCAAATCAAAAACACAAACCTTAGAACCTTGATTTTCTAAAACTTTCTTAAAAATCTTTTCCTTTCTCGTTCCTTGCCATATTCTTTTTGGCAAGATGCATTTCATGTTTAGCCCTGTTTTGTGTATGTAAGTAAGGCGAAGAATTTTTAAATCCCTCGCCATCTGAACAGTGATCCTTTTTAGGTATTGCTACGTCCTGTAGCACTAACCAGGGCAACACAAAGAAGCAAAACTAAACTTTTCAAAACATCTCTTAATGACAGCATTTTCTTTTCAGCAGAGTATATATATTTAGTTGAATGTCTTGAAATGAAAACAAGTTGTTTTGTTAAGAAAATATATTTTTCATATAAGAAACAACTGGGTGTCATACAAGAAAAACCAATAAGGTTTTTACAACATTAATTAAAAAACTGTGAAGGTCACCCCTGAATAATAATATATTTTCTACTAAAAATACAATTTTTGTAGCAAAATACTTAGGCTTGTACCGATTATTTTGAAACACACATACAGTCATTGACAATAGAAGGTATCCATAAAAAGAGCAAATTTTACAAACACTATTTTGAATCTACTGAGACACTCCCAAATGTTCTCTATTAATTCCATGACCGGAAGGGTCTGATGATACTTATCTCAACATGAAGTCCAGGAGCTGCTTTTTACCCTGGCTTATATAGCACCAAAACATAGCTCCCCTCCTCAATCAGGAGCTTAATGTTACATTTTTGATTCAGCCAATTAGAGGGTTGAAATATAAGAAAATAGTTTTTTTTTCGTGTAAATATCCCCACATGCAGCTGTGCGGCGTTTCCGCATGATAACGTTCAAACACTTCAAAAGTTGCTAGCGGCGAGCTTGGAGACTCTTCGCCGTCTGCGCAGTATAGTTCTGTGTCTGACGTGAAACCATCGGAGGAGTCTCCACTATCGGTGCTGCCACAATTTGANAGCCACCAAGATGAGCAGGTCTTCATCATAATGTCGCAGCAGTCAGATTTTGCCACCCAAACAAACATACAAACGACTGGCAATGCCTTGCAAAACAAACTTTCCAATCGATTAGTAAATATGTCACTCTTGACTCCTCATAAAGGAAAAACAATATGTAGCAAACGCCTTGAACCCTACTCCTACCATCCTATAACCCTAATTCTTCTGGATAGAATTTGTGAATTACACAAAACTCACATTATTTTATAACCTACATGAAGATGAAACACTAGATGATAAAATGAGCATGAATGGAGAAACTATTCCTTGACCCCATAAGAAACATTAAAAATACACAAAAATCTTAATACATGATAAAAAACACATAATGATGACATAAAATAGCACATATAACAGTCATATTAAAGAGATCCCTTAAGATACAGCAAAAGATCCTCTCCCAGCAATCAAACAGAGGAACACATCTTCAACTGCGTCACGTTNGAGATCCCTTAAGATACAGCAAAAGATCCTCTCCCAGCAATCAAACAGAGGAACACATCTTCAACTGCGTCACGTGCGCTTTATTTAGTTTCCCAGAGCTCTTCTCATCCTCTAAGAACACTATCATGGGTGACAAAAACCTCTTTATTACAGACAGCCGTACAAATTTCTGCACTAATTTTGTGCCAAACTGAGCTGCTTTGAAGTTCAATGGACTTCTAAGAATATACAGTCTCCTACCTGGAAAGTAACAGGGCCTGCATTTTTATTATGCCTAGAAGCTAAAGGAGAATGATACTTCTTAAGAATCTTTGCAGCTGTGCAGTTGGGTACATCCGTGCAACCTGCATATAGGTAAATAGGCTGCACAGTAGTTGCTATCAGAATAAAGTGTTTTTCCTAAACAAAAAATGNGTGCAACCTGCATATAGGTAAATAGGCTGCACAGTAGTTGCTATCAGAATAAAGTGTTTTTCCTAAACAAAAAATGGCTAGGAGTATCACAATGAATATAAACGGTAACATGAATCATGAAATGGGAGGAAGTGTTTGGAGGAAAGAGAATAGTAATGCCTCGTGTCACAAGAGATTTTTTTTTCATTTTAATTTTATCAAAAATTTTTAGTTTTTTCACAAGAGTGTTGATTTCCAAGTGTTTCACAACAATTTTTTGTATTTTTCAAGAGATGGAAGTTTTCAGGATTTAATGTTTTGACCTGAGCAAGCGAGGTGCAGACAATTTTTAAACTTCAGTCATTTATTTCCTTATATGATTAAAAAGCTTCTTTTGTAAACATGTAAGCAAAAACTAAACAAAACTACACAATTTTTAACAGAAAAAGATTTTAAAATGTTTTTTTGTCTTTATAATATAAAAAATTTATTAATGACCTCTTTTAGGGAATTTTTGTGGATTTTAGGCAGCCCTGCTTCATGTCGGTGCCATCCAGTAACTGTTTTTTTGACGTTAGACACTGCAAAATGGTTAACCGCATGTAGGTCTTGAGCCTTCAAAAAGCAATAAAACTTCTTTCTGCTACACAGCTGGAGAATGGGAACATCAACAATACTGGACTAGCTAGAATTTATACATTTCTGAGTAGACCTCTGATCTCATTCCTTATTGAGGTCGAGACTTTCTTTGCATCATGTAAACAGGAAATCTTGTTCTTTCGTAAAAACAACTGTAGTCCTTCTGTGGTGAACTTCCTCATGTTTTAATTCTATTAGTTATTATTTGATATATTTCAAATGGGGAAGAACTTTTTGGACTTGATCCAGAAGTTGTCATAGCTTATGTAAAACTATTCCGAACCCTACAATTTCAGTTATCTGTTTACATCTCCTCCTTCAGCTCATTACCTGTAGAACGAGTTTGGCAACTTCAGTTTAGATACCATCAAGACAAACACAATCCCTTGTTGTGAAAAACATTGGCTCATGACAAATCACAGCAGAAGAAAAAGTAGTAGTGTTTCAGTAATGTTGTTTTGGATGAATATAATGTATCAGTTGTCAGGTGGATCGACAACAAAACTGAAACTCTTATTTGTTCCTATGCTGATGCATATTGTGCCCATGTACGATGAAAAGACAATAATAAATATTAATTATCATATCAACAAAATGCATAACTCCTTGGCACACCGAAATCAAAAAAAGCTACAAACAATCCAAACGAACCAATGGTTCCAAAAAATGAACAACATAATAAAATCCAAAGACCCTGCAACCAGCTACAAAATAAAAATATAAACAGGAAATGCTAATAAATAATAATGCTGGGTGTCGTACCTGTGGACAACAAAAAGAGAGAGAAAAGGTAAAAACAAAACATTCTAGTGTAACCAAAATAGGCTCAGAGGAAAATTGAGTGACATCAAATAATGTCAAACTTGTGGTTGTGCATTACTAAAAATTTTGTTTATATTTATTTCTTTTTCTTTTGATCAAGTTATAAAAACATATAAAACTGAATGATGGTTATTTTAACAAATGATGGACGAAAAGAAAATCTATCAACAAATAGACAAATTCAGTAAAACTGGAATGCATCAATAACATAAGTACTTCCAAGTCTTTCGTTTAAACAAAATTATAGTGAAACTTCTAAGAAATGTTACATTATTAACTGCACTTCAAACGCAAATCATATTACTTTATATTAGAAAGATATTCTTTTAGATGGCCATAAAACTAGAGATACAACAAATAAAGTGCAGAAAAATATTCTATGGTGACTTCATATTATTATCAAGTAAAACAAAGCTTATGGCCCCTGGGATGCATCCCTAACATCTAACACTGCTAATTCATTTTAAATTTTAAAAAAATTTCTTAACAAATTTAATAGACATTACGAAAACCGTGGAAAATCGTTCAGACACATACACATGAAGATAGTTAATAAAAGAAATATTTTATCCAGCGAATACTTGCACGAAAACAGAACTGCTTTCGGAGACAAGGACTAGCTTTGAGAGCAGACAAAAAGCCCAACAGCTATGGCATCCAGTCGTGACTAGCAGTTGTGAGGTTTTGGCAGGACTTTGCCGTAAACTCAGTAACCAGGATTACTTGAATTACTTGGACCCCTCTCTACAACAGAGAAAGCAAAAATAATCAGTTAAATTATTAAGCAATTAAAAAAAGGGGAGAAAATAGTTATTTGAAAACTTAACTCACCAAGGGAAAAGACAAACTGAGAAAGTCATATAGTCAGCATCACCAAAATTCCTAAATAAATCCAAATGCACAACCTAACTACAGCATTATTAGCAATAAAGGACTACATACGGAAAGACTAACAATACACAAAGGAACCAAGTCCCAAACAACACACAGAAGGAAACACAGCGGCCACGTGCCAACTTCTTCCCTGCTGAATCAGAAGTGCCAGAAACAAAGCTGTGAAGTACGTAGTAACGTCAAACAAAAGAGCAACGAAAAGATTAAAATGTGGCCGATAGAAGTCGCAGGCTGTCCAGAAGAGGTGAACTGAGCTCAAGCGCATAGAGGTGGGGGAACATAACACGTGAACAAAGGAGCACTTTTCTATTGTGAAATCACGCACCAAGCGGAGGGCTATGTCAAGGAAATGTGCAAGAACTAGAGATGCAGGGAAGTGAGTGGAAGGTGTAGCTTCACACTGTGACTTACAGAATTCACGATGCAGCATTGCACATTCGGTTGGTAGAGAAACAATCTCTCATGAAACACGTGTCTGCAGGTGAGACAGGATTAAAAACATAGTTTTCAAAGTACAAATCAAAAAGGAATTAAAATCAAAGTTACGAGAAAAATACGTAAATGATAAAATATTGATAAACAATTATTAAATAAACTAATACACATAAATAACACCTTACATATGCTTCGATAAATAAAAAAATAAAATATTTACCATGAAACATTATTTCATAACACCAGAAAAAAAAACATTATTAAATAAATTGTAGATACTCAAACAGATAGTAAAAGCATAAATAATCACATTAATAAATACTAAAGGTAATAAAACAATTAAATATTAAATGCTATAATTTTTACTGAATTAAAATACTGAAATGAGGTTTCAAAAATATTAAAAATAGTACTCTAGCAGTGACACAACAGTAAAATAGTCAGATCTGAAAAATTACTGAAAAAAAATATTACAGAAAAATTTATTGATGTGAAGGAATATAACACACAAATGGTAGGTGTAGATTTGACATGCACGCTAATCACCATGTACAGGATATCCCTATAAAACTGGAGATGGTACCTTGCATTTTTGCAATATTACTTGATATTTGAGTAAACAATGCATGGCTTCTAGTAAAATGAGCACTTGAGCTGAGAAACGTGCATTATAACCATTGCAACTGTTCGAGAGAACCAAATACTGATGAACTGAGAGGTGATATGGTTGGACATTTTCTGGAGTTTACTTCACATTGGAGATACAAGCTCTATGGAATGCAGTCAATGCAAGCTTAGGTTTTGTCTTAAGAAATTAGCAATTAATTTTATAATTAAATACTGATTGGTGGGCGGGTCTTTTCTCCTCTGGCGAACCATTAGAGGAAGAAGAGAGAGAGATGTAGGACCCACATTGCATCGGTGGTGATATAACCTTGGATGAGGTGGCTAGGTGTAAGCTGAAAGGCCAATCAGCATCAGAAAGTGGTCTGAAGTACCTGATGATTTCAAGAGATGTGTGTTCAACATCTTTCTGCTTGCGGAAGCTGTCTCTTGCTGGATGATGGATGAACGAACTGTGCTGATACAGAAGGTATCTCAGCCGGCATTGGTGGCAGACTTCAGGCCAATATCTATCGCGTTTGTCGTCCTCCGTCATTTTCATAAGATCTTGAGCAAAAGATTACATGATGGGTTGAAGATCTCTCCTAACCAGAGAGACTTTCTGAATAAGGATGGTGTGGCAGAGAACATATCATTGCCGGCGGAGGTCTTGCACGCCTCAACGACCAAGATTAAACCTATGTACACGGCGATCCTTGATGTCCGGAAGGCATTCAATACTGTGGGCCATACCCCTCTGTTGAACATCCTGAGGGCTCTGGGTCTGCCGTATGTTGTGTACAGGCACATACGGCGTCTGTATTTGGAGAGTCAAACCTCCTTGCAGGTGCCTGGACAGGTGCGAAACAAAGTGCCCATCAACCAAGGGGTGAGGCAGGGAGATCTCCTCTCCCCTGTCTTATTCAACTTGGTGATGGACAAGGCTATGAGGGATGTTGATCTATTCACTGGTTTTCCACTAGATGACTGTGTCATCTCAAGGCTGGCCTTCGTCAACGATGTGGTTATTCTAGCCAGGTCTAAAGTGGGTCTGCAAGACAACTTGTAACGTTCAGCCGCGTACACTACAGACTGTTTACTTGCCTCGGCTTGCTCGGGGTAGAAACACGAGACTCAGNCAGCCGCGTACACTACAGACTGTTTACTTGCCTCGGCTTGCTCGGGGTAGAAACACGAGACTCAGTACCATTGGAAAACACTGAAATATTCTAAAAGCAACAAAAAACATATATTCTAAAAAAAAAATATTTGCAAATTTTAAAAATGTAAACAGTTAATTAAAGCAGTAATCAAGATGTTTTGAGCGAGATGTTACATTCATCAATAGAAATGCAAGACACTTTTAACAATAGGTTTACACAGAAAAAATGCAGTTTGTGGGGTCTGAAAAGCCATTCACTCCTGATTATAAGTTCCAAGCCAACTCCATAATTCATGAATCACAAAGCAAAATTTCCCTTGCAAAAAAGGAGTCTTCAGGCGATGGTAACATATGGCAACACTACAGGCTAATAACACGATTGTCAACTTCAGTCTGTTTGAAGGTCACTGGCTGAAGTCACCTCTGATACTGAATACAGTTGAATCACCTTACTAAACCAGTACATATCAAAATTTTTACTCTCACATTATAAAAAAGAATACAAATTATGGCAAAATAAATGCCCTTGTTTATTAACACAACTAATAAGACAGTCTTGTAATGCATGCAACACCAAACATAACTTACATGTTCACTGTATGATGGACACACACACAACTTTAAGCTGCAGTTGAAAAAATGTTTTAAATATTAAGTGCAAAGTGGATAAAAACAACTGTACAGAATTGTGGTAACCACACTTCCAGCTCTTTACAAAACACACTTTGTTGTCAAACATACTCCAAATACTAAATACAGTAATAAACAAGACAGTACAGTTTTAATAACTCTTGAGCATTGGCAAGATGACAATATTTTTAATTACGGAATGCGAGATCCTGGTTGATGGCTTACGTGTCAGTTCAGCAATACTGAAAATGATTAAATATACTNTTTAATTACGGAATGCGAGATCCTGGTTGATGGCTTACGTGTCAGTTCAGCAATACTGAAAATGATTAAATATACTGTTCACCCGAACAATGGTTAACAAGCACTACAAACTGAAGACTACTTTTAAAATTACTGTAATAGTACTTCTGGGAAAGCACTCGGCTGCCTTGAATCATAACAACTTGTATAGATGAAAGTGTAATATTTTAAGTAACCAGAAAAATCAAAACAGCACATGATAAAAATTTACAACATGGAAAACTAATTATATTATAAAAGTTAGTTGTTAATAAGTNAAAATCAAAACAGCACATGATAAAAATTTACAACATGGAAAACTAATTATATTATAAAAGTTAGTTGTTAATAAGTGATGGTCAGTAATAACACATTACTAATTTCTCACGCTCATTTAACTTTCAAAACTTTGCAATGTTATTTGAGTGAGTGAAGAGATTTGGGTGACCCTCAACAGTGAGGTCTTGAGAGCCGATGAGGGCGATTAAGGTGAGTATCGAACAGCATCANAGAGATTTGGGTGACCCTCAACAGTGAGGTCTTGAGAGCCGATGAGGGCGATTAAGGTGAGTATCGAACAGCATCGGAATGAAGGGGCAGGGGAAACTGGAGATCTCGGAGAAAAGCCGCCGACCAGCGGCATCATCCGGCACAATTCCCCNGGAATGAAGGGGCAGGGGAAACTGGAGATCTCGGAGAAAAGCCGCCGACCAGCGGCATCATCCGGCACAATTCCCTACACGCAAAAATCCGGGAGTTACATGGCTGGGGATTGAACCCAGTTCGCCTTGGTGGGAGACGAGCAGGCTAACTGCTCAGCCACCACAGTCCCATTGTTATTCGACATGGAAAAGCGTGTACGTACTGAACACCCANAGAGATTTGGGTGACCCTCAACAGTGAGGTCTTGAGAGCCGATGAGGGCGATTAAGGTGAGTATCGAACAGCATCAGAATGAAGGGGCAGGGGAAACTGGAGATCTCAGNGAGGGCGATTAAGGTGAGTATCGAACAGCATCAGAATGAAGGGGCAGGGGAAACTGGAGATCTCAGAGAAAAGCCGCCGACCAGCGGCATCATCCGGCACAATTCCCCACACGCAAAAATCCGGGAGTTACACGGCTGGGGATTGAACCCAGTTCGCCTTGGTGGGAGGCGAGCAGGCTAACTGCTCAGCCACCACAGTCCCATTGTTATTCGACATGGAAAAGCGTGTACGTACTGAACACCCANCGAGCAGGCTAACTGCTCAGCCACCACAGTCCCATTGTTATTCGACATGGAAAAGCGTGTACGTACTGAACACCCAAAAATATTAGTTTTTGCAAAAATGTCTTTTGTTTTACTTTTGGTATTCTTTGAAAGGAATTTATACGATACACTAAATAAAAAACAGGCGCAAAACCCGCAGTATTGTATTCGAGGATCTGGCAAAGCCACCAGTAAAGTGAACAACTATTGCTCGCAACTCTATCAAATGTTCTCTCTCTTTCTCTCTGTTTATATTGATCCCAGCAAATATGTTATTTATTATGACAAAAATATTAGCATTCTAGGCAGCATTTGTGCCTGCATTCTCAGAAAGAGTGTAGAACCAGATGTTAGGAGATTTTAATGAACCTAAATAAATGTTAAGACAACCAAAGTGTGACTGAATAAATCCTAGCATGTGAAGCAGCAACAGTTTTATGTGCTACACTGCAATATGGCAAAAGTATCGCTATTGTGTTTTAGTACGGTTTTTACTCCTCTAACATTTGTTATGAAATTTTGTTTTCACTCATGTTTATGTGAGAATGTCAAATACCCGAACCATAATTGAATTAAGACGAAACCAAGTCCACTTCTAGAGTTTTCTGCAACAGACGACACACAACTACAATAGTCCTGAAGGTGCACACAACACAGTCGAGCGTTCGGCATTTTACGCCCTGTCCCATAACTGCAAGAACATTTTGACGTTGTACAGAGCAGCTCACAACTGGATCCTACTGCATCACTGCATTTCTCGATGCAGTTATGCACACTTCCACAGGACATGGAGATGGCCCAGACAGCAGGAATAACGGCCACAGGTTCATGTTACTCTTCCCGTTAGTCTTTAATGAGAATGTTGTTATCCATACATTAGTGTCCTTTGCAGGTTCCTGTTAACAATGTTACGGTACTCAACTTACTGTTACCCAATGTCGTCTTTGATGTNATTAGTGTCCTTTGCAGGTTCCTGTTAACAATGTTACGGTACTCAACTTACTGTTACCCAATGTCGTCTTTGATGTGTTTAACGAAAGGATGTTAATAAAATTTTGAGCACCATTTTCAATAAAAGTAGCTGTTGTTAACTTTATAATGGAAATAGACAAGATCCATCATCACATGNATTTTGAGCACCATTTTCAATAAAAGTAGCTGTTGTTAACTTTATAATGGAAATAGACAAGATCCATCATCACATATTTTTAATGATTAAAGGGTTAGATTGTGATGACCTAAGGTTTTTCACGGCCATCCAAAAACAGTATGTGTAAAATTTATGAAGGTTTTTTTCAAAATNGGCCATCCAAAAACAGTATGTGTAAAATTTATGAAGGTTTTTTTCAAAATATTCTGTTTGACAAAAGGAAGATCACTCTGGATGAAGTATAGACTTTCAGTATCCTCAGTTTATCTATTTACACATGGTGCATGTAGGTTATTTCAGAAAATCAGTCAAGGATGTGGACAGGAAGGAATAAAAACAAAGATTGTAAGGTTCACTAGAAAGGTATGAAGGCACATATAAATGGCAATGACAGGGAAATGAAGGAATCTTCAGAGTATAAGTACCTGGGGGTGGTGATTCAGAGTGATCTCAGGTGCAAACAGCAAGTACAGANATTTTGAGCACCATTTTCAATAAAAGTAGCTGTTGTTAACTTTATAATGGAAATAGACAAGATCCATCATCACATGTTTTTAATGATTAAAGGCCATCCAAAAACAGTATGTGTAAAATTTATGAAGGTTTTTTTTCAAAATATTCTGTTTGACAAAAGGAAGATCACTCTGGATGAAGTATAGACTTTCAGTATCCTCAGTTTATCTATTTACACATGGTGCATGTAGGTTATTTCAGAAAATCAGTCAAGGATGTGGACAGGAAGGAATAAAAACAAAGATTGTAAGGTTCGCTAGAAAGGTATGAAGGCACATATAAATGGCAATGACAGGGAGATGAAGGAATCTTCAGAGTATAAGTACCTGGGGGTGGTGATTCAGAGTGATCTCAGGTGCAAACAGCAAGTACAGANATGAAGGAATCTTCAGAGTATAAGTACCTGGGGGTGGTGATTCAGAGTGATCTCAGGTGCAAACAGCAAGTACAGAGAGTGGTATCAAAGGGAAGAAGGGCTTTGGAAATGCTGAGAAGGGTCTTGATGGGAGTTAGTGGGACCCCTATGTGGAAGAGGAGGTATTCGAGCTGGAGAAGGTGCAAAGAAGGGCAGCGAGGTGGAGTAAGGGTAAATGGGGAAGGCAGAGGCGAGAATATTGGGATGAAAGACTGGTCAGAATGTAAAGGATGGTGCCTGGAGTATACGGATGGAAGTTAAGTGGACATTTAACCAAGGGGCTGAACAGGGGGANAGAATGTAAAGGATGGTGCCTGGAGTATACGGATGGAAGTTAAGTGGACATTTAACCAAGGGGCTGAACAGGGGGAGAGGTAGAAACAGTAGAAAGATGCAGAGGTTATGGTAAGGGGAAGGCAGTCCATGCTGGTGAGAACTGTGNGGGGGAGAGGTAGAAACAGTAGAAAGATGCAGAGGTTATGGTAAGGGGAAGGCAGTCCATGCTGGTGAGAACTGTGAGGGAGTGGAATGTGTCGTGAGAGGAGTTGTTGATCAGGAGGGGATGGGGCAATTTAGGAAGGCACTGGAGAGTGAAAAGGGATAAAGGAAGGAAGTAAGTACTTACAGTATTATTTGTGTTAAATGATATTGCGCTGCAACTACATGCAAAAGGAACACACCCTTTCATAATTTAATGAAGAGTGTGAAGAATGACTAAAATGGAAAACCCTGTTTAAGCTGTCAAACTCCTTCAGTCATACGTATATCCAAATGTAATTTTACATGTCACAACAAACATATTTTTAGTGTGGAAGTGTGCTAGTATCAGTATAATGTTACCACGTGCTGGGTCAGGACCAATAAAACTCTGACAAAAACTGATTGCCCAAAGTCATTATCGCAAGAACCATCTATTAAATGTATCTCCAATTGTTCCAAAACATCTTTGAAGTAAATGACATTGAGTTGCATATGTATATACAAAAATATTTTGCAATATTTTTTTTACTATTAAACGGAGTGTAACCATGTTACATTAAATTTTTTTTATAACTTTTAAGCTACAGGGAACATAAAAAAAACAACATACTTTATTTCATATGCAATATCACCTCTTTCCATACCTCAAAGTAAAACTGAAAACTTTAAATCAAAATTATCTCGCATACAAATTACATGTGAAATTACTTTCTTCCACGCAATGCAGTAGTAAATATGGAATACTTTGTTTACATAGTAAAATGACATTGGTGTGGAGGAGAACTACGCAGCCTGCACCACCACAAACTAAAATTAACATTTCATACATCACAGTCTTCTGGAGACGCTACAAACAAAATTACACCTACTGCAGTGTGCACATAATTTCAACAGCAGTACTGTGCATTCGTTAACCTTTTTTGTGCTACGTAAAATATTAAATAAATGTTCAATTACCGAGGGAACAAATTCCTCCAGCACCGGAACGTCGACAACTGTAGTCAAGTACAAATTACATAAGACAGCATTCTTAAAAGCATGTAATAAACAACAAATTTTCATAATGGCATTTTCATTGAAAGACAGTACAAATGTACACCTCTCCACAAAGTGCATTCAACAGCACTCCATGACAGGCGAGACCACATGGCCCAGATGCCACCTCATCAGTTAAACACATATTCAGTTCTCAATCTTGTGCGTTAATAAACTACACTACCATTCCCACCGACACTTTCACTGTTCCTTAATGCAAACACTACAAACAACACATTGTGGATTACAAAAGGGTACAGAGCACTAACAAGCAAACATCTGAGATGCATGGCACACNCACTACAAACAACACATTGTGGATTACAAAAGGGTACAGAGCACTAACAAGCAAACATCTGAGATGCATGGCACACAGAAGTGTGAGACAAGGCAAGTTGCCAGCGATGCGTGTAAATACTAACATCTGGTTTGTCCGCACCCAATACAGAACATCGAGAATTGATGTAGGCAGCAATATGACACAATCGCAGAGAGTTGTAACACATAGGTACTTGCAGACCTTCTCCACTCCGTGTCTGTTCCTTCACGACATATCAACTGTGTCAAACCAAGTAATGTTTCATTATTTCCCCATTAAGAGTACCTGCAAGTCATACAGTACCTCCTACTTGTTACAGACTAAAGACAACTGTCAAATGTGGATAATAAACTCATGAGACATTTAAATCTATACTCAGTCTTGTATATGTAAAATGGTTTTGATTTAACTTATCGTTGTTTGTGAATTCAAACAGACTTCCTTCATAATTTATTTTATGTGTAGCTGTATACTTTTCCATTAAATGGACATNTTGTTTGTGAATTCAAACAGACTTCCTTCATAATTTATTTTATGTGTAGCTGTATACTTTTCCATTAAATGGACATGGTTTCTTCAAAGTACCGTAATGCTAAGAATACAACAAACCTTATAAGGACTTCGCAGTTCCACAAGAACTGTGTACTTGTTGCAGGGTTTCACCAGTTGACCTCTTTCTCAGCATTTCATGCATAATGAACAAACCTCTACTTTTTGATATGAACTCGAGGTGTTCAAGCAAAAGCCATCATAAATTGCAGCCTTTTCCCAATTTACTGAACCATCCCGTAAACAGGATATAACTCAAACTGAAACACACATGTTTTTGATAAATTTACAGGCTTGATTGAACTGTGGAATAAGCGCAGCTCATCACGTATTATTACAAGAGCATTAAGTATTAACAAGAAGCTGACGACTAAATTTAAATTTGTTTCTCACAACTTAGCAGTAAAGCATTCAGCTGTATACACCACATATATTATGATGCGATAATGACATAACCCAGCTTCTCGGCATTGCCAAGCCTAAAATCATATCCACAATGCTGCTGACTATCCTATATTTGTAATGGTTTCACCATACTATATGCAATCACTTTCGCAATTGTTTGACATTCCTTGGTAAACACACAGAATAGCCGCTTATTTTTAGTGGCTATACTCCATTGTTATGCACACTGTGCGCTTGTTTAGAATCAAAGTTTCCTCAGCATCATGGAAACACAGTTTCCAATTATTAATTTGCCAAATTAAGCCTTTTTTACAAACATTTGTGCCTCTGCATTAATTTTCTAAACTTAATCATAGTTTGTTAACTAATGAAAGTCACATTTTTCCCATAATCAATATTTGTGTTTCAGCATCATTAGTAATGTTTATAAATATAATTTTCCAGAATATATTTTTTACTAGCACATGTTGAACAGTACAACTGTTTTCCAGAGTTAATTTTACTCAATTCTCAACAGCTCATAGAAATTAGAAGTAGGCCTGGCCAGTAATTTTAATGTAACTTAAGGAATNTAGAAATTAGAAGTAGGCCTGGCCAGTAATTTTAATGTAACTTAAGGAATATTTTTTTAAATATCAAAATGAGACTATGTCACTGAAATGTGCAAGACCAAGCAGTGGCTGATCCAAAAGAGACCATTCTTGAACCCAATTACGTTATATAAAATGCAGTATTAATACATTGCCTACTTAGTACCGCANATATTTTTTTAAATATCAAAATGAGACTATGTCACTGAAATGTGCAAGACCAAGCAGTGGCTGATCCAAAAGAGACAATTCTTGAACCCAATTACGTTATATAAAATGCAGTATTAATACATTGCCTACTTAGTACCGCAAAAAAAAGAGATTTTAAGAAAGTAGTTTGATAACCTCTCCACCAAGAACTGGCATTTATATAAAGCACTAAAACTCAATGATTACTGGTAATCACGTGGTTTGATCGTAATGAACAGTGTCAGACTCTTCAAGTAGCCCCCTCCCCCTTCCACCATTCCTTAATAGGTCTCAAGATCTGCTACCAGCATCAAGCTTTTGAATAAATAGGTAAGACTTAATTTTGGAAATGTAAAAAGCCTTTACTGCGACTAGACTGCAAAGCCACTCCAACATGAAATAGGAATGTGTGGCAACCGAAAACACAGATAACTGAGGAAAATGTTCATTGCTTTCAAGAGAAAGCCGTTTCCAACAGCAATGCGACACTTGGAACGTGATCCAAACGCAACAAAACCTAATAACCCTTTACTTGTGTTTCTCACTTTCTAGCACCCAACTATTTCATAAAATTGCACTCAAGGTAGGTTAAACTACATAAAAGTAATGTTAAATTATTTAGAGTAAAAGTGACAACTCGAAATTAGTAATTACTGAACTCATTTATTTGATTCATGAATTTCATAAACATGAACCTAAGTAAAAAATGCACGCACATAAAGTGCATCACTGATATGCTGGAAAGAACGCAGTGCTTGTAACCTGAACAATCAATTGTGCCATTTGAACATGCAATTCTGACATCTGTCCGTTCAACTGTTGTTTTTTTGGAGGGACAGTACACATGAACATTGGTTCTATTTTGTATATTTAATTGTAAACATTTCAAAAACCAACAAATTATTTGTATCCTAAAGCTGTTACGGTCATGTGGGATTGACTGAACATACGGTCAACTGGTAAAACTAAAGGTAACAACAGCAGATGCACAACTCCTCTGTCCATCACATCCCTGGCCACTGCCTCAAACCCTACACTGCCCTACAACTGCACCATATAACTGAACATACTACATAAATGTAACATACTGACTTTGAATACCTCTCCCAAGACTTTTATTGGGTTCGATGCACTTTAATGAAAATGATAACTTATACTCAAAAGTTTCACAAAAAATTATTGCCCCTTCTTCAAAAATGAAATAATAGTTTCAAAAGTTAACTCTCTGCCATTTTATGATCCCATAGCACATACAGAAAACTGAGTGAAAGCAGATTGGGTTACCTGCTGCGATGGCAGTCTCATCAGCCAATGACAGCTTATGGCAACATTAATAGGTTGCCACTTATACTTAACGCACTATAATACAATTTTATCATTTGCTAAAAAGAGTTTTGAAAGATAAACAAATCAATAAACTATATTATTTATGTACCTGCTTAAATCACTTTGTGACAAATATGTGCAACTTTTCAATTCCTAACAAAAATGTTATTTGTTTTTTCAATTTAAATTAAATGTGAAGTTTTGACATAAGCATATCACTTCCATTTTATATAGGAAAAAAATATTACTGTGCACATTCAAGGTAGTAGCGTACAGTAGCTGGTGATTGAGCTGCATTGTAGCATATCTGAAAGATGTGTTTTGACAGAACTATTAAATGTATCCCCAATATGTTCACCTAGAGAAAGAAAACATATCCAAGATAAGGACCAAATTGTACTTTTAAGACAATATGCATGCTGTAAATATGATTTTGTAGTCCTCCAACAACATTAAAACTACATTTTCAGAGTGCAGCAGCTTACAACATGCTACCAGACATGAGTGGAACTATAATAGGAGCCTGCACTGTACTTTGGTGGACCATACATCAGTAAAATGCCAGGGTCACTGCTTAAAGTCTCACAGGTACAGGCAATGCGATGAGAGCACAGTAAGTCAGTTCGGAACCTTGTAGGTAGTGGCGCACTTGAGGCATGTCAGTGTAGCTGATGTGCTTCGCCTTAAACACAGAAATAGGCTAGCTACAGGTAGGCGACTGCTTTAACTTAATCGCCCGTATCTGGACCAACTACCGCTCACCTACCTCGATAACAATCTCTCGCAAATCAAAAGCTGCACACACGGAATTACTCGTCGACTGCTCACTAACTACTGAAGACTTTATAAAACATTTACTTAGGAAAACAGTGACACCACTTCCAAGTTGCCAGTCAGAAATGCGTCACACAGAGTAGGAAACAGTATTTTAGGTTGTCAAGCGAACAGATAAGTGTAATACGAACATGAATAACGTAGATGGTGAAATGGCAAGAGGGGGTGGGGGGCTACAAGAGAGAGCAGCGCCGCTTGGTGGAGACGCGGCGCAGCTTCTTGCGTCTCTCCTTGCTGCGGCGGTCCTTGTCCTTGCGGATCTCCCTCACGAGCGTGTAAAAGGCGTCGTCGACGCCCATGCGTGTCTTGGCCGACGTCTCGACAAAGGGGATGCCGTACTGGCGAGCCACCTCGCGCGCCTGGCTCATGTCCACCGGCCACGACGCCAGGTCGCACTTGTTGCCCACCAGCACCATCGGCACCTCCTCCGCGTCCTTGACGCGCTTTATCTGCTCGCGGTACGTGCCGATGTCCTCGAACGACTTGGCGCTGTTCACGGCGAACACAAGCAGGAAACCCTCACCCGTGCGCATGTACTGGTCGCGCATGGCGCTGTACTCCTCCTGCCCCGCCGTGTCCAGGATGTCAAGCAGGCACGTCTCTCCGTCTATCACCACTTGCTTGCGGTACGAGTCCTCGATAGTCGGGTCGTACTCGTCTACGAAGTGGTTCTGAATCAGCTGGATCGTGAGAGCGCTCTTGCCTACGCCTCCGGCTCCCACCACCACCAGCTTGTACTCCGTCATCTTGCCCACTTTCATGCACAGCTGCAAGTCGCTGTAATTCATCCAGACTTCATTTCCCAGCCATTTCACCTCGTATACATTCACCAACCTCGCCTAGCAAATTAATTCTGATTACTCATTCCGTTCAAACACATCACCAAAATATCAACCAGCTACAGAAACAAAAACACAACACAGTTCTGCCAAACTACGCCCAAGGATATTTTCAACGTAGATATAATGGCCTATGGAGCGCCCACGGCCAACGTGGACAATTCCTTATCAAACATTAAAAAATAAAAAAAAAATAAAAAAAAAAATCTACACAAAGTGAAAGGTCCAAAAATCGAAGGTACGTTTAACTCACGCAACTGTCAAAACTGCACAAACACAAAAAGATGCTGCCACCACGTCACCGTCGGTGGTTACAGAACTATAAACAAAACATAGACTAATGACGTGGCACTGAGATTACAATCTCATGCATGCCATAAACACAATTTCACGAATTTTCATAATAAATGTCAAATTCACATTTTGAAAAACGTTTTCATTCCCATCACGATTATGACAAACAAAAGGAAACATACACATTGTACCAACATGCCGACATTTTAATAGTAGTGTACATGCCAGCTGCGCATATTTCATTTTCCTAAGTGTTCCAATAATTGACTGTTTTTTTTTGCTAATAGTGCTATTACTTCACTACCGTCTTTGGTCCATCTCGCCTTATTTTACCATACAGCCATAGGCGAAATCTTTTCCTCAACCACATTTACAGAAACGCTTTAATTACACAACTGGCGATTCGCTGCACAACCTGTTTTATACAGAACGGAAAACGTAACACTTTCTTCGATGAAGACTGGAACGATATTGATGATATGCCAATAACATTGCGACTCATATCAGATTTATCAGTTAGTACGGAGATGGTAGATAACACAATATTAACCTATTCTTTCGACGAGTCGTTCAAGCATTGTTAGTAATATCCAAATAAAATGGTAACAGTTTATACGTGCGGAAATAACCATATCTTGAGGTCATAATCAAAAAGTCGTAAACAGCAGTCTGAAACAGATATAACACATACTCCCTTTCTCCCATTATTTACAAACAGGGTCTATCTATCATTAATGCAGAAACAACAAAACAAATGTATGAAAATAATTTTAGAGAAAGGAAAATGTACAAGTATTATAAGCATACAAAATTTGTTAAATTGGCTTAGTGTCGAGGAAGAGGTATTTTAAAATTACTTATGATTATTTTTTAAATGAAGAAAGGCTTAGCGCCAATATGTTTGCACAAATATTAGGTTACTAATAGTATGGTATAAAAAATGATTTATTGGTCAATAGGATTGTTACTCTTATATGGCAAACGTGTGCTACATATAGCGGATTTATGAAGTTTAACATGTTAGCAGAAGCAATAAAGAAGTGTGGAACAATATCATTATTTAAAAAAACAAATGAGTTCTAAAAAATGGCTAAAATAAGACATAAGAAGTAACTATAAATTGTATAATGTTAGATTGTCAAACTGCATGTTGAGTTGACCTTATTTGTACTGTTTTAGGTATACGTAATAATGGTTTTAATTGTTTATTTATTAGTTCCATCTATTTGGCAAATATAAAATAAATAAATGGTGGAGATCCTCCAAACGAAGTCCTAAGCTTGAAGAAGCAATACACACCGGGTGAGCTTGCTACATGCCCCACGCATGGTGTGGAACTTGACTAAGCACAGATTGTCGGTGCAAAGCATGGACCACTGGTATTCCAAGTATGTGTGGTACTCCTTGATTGACCATACCACAGCCAAAAATTCACATTTGTTAGTGTCGTACCTCTGCTCAGTTGGCCCAAACTTGGCACTAGTGAAGTCGATGACATGAAATTCACCATTGGCAATGCACTGGTAGAGCACTGCACCGAGTCATTCCTGGCTGGTATCGGTCTGCAGGTAGAGGAATTTTGTGGCATCGAACTCCACCTAGGTTGGCCACACTCGGAAACATGATTTGATTTTCTGAAAGGCTTCGTCGGAGGGGCCATCCATTTAAATCGCCACTAAGTTGACAGCAGGTTAGTGAGTGGTGTCTTAATGGCCATGGACGCCGCCAGGATTACTTTCAGGGAGGTGCATCTGCATCTACACACTATACTATTAACTAATATAAAATATAGAATTATACATTTATATTAAGTAGATAAATGTAATGTCAAATTCAAATCGCGCGGGTATTTGATTGAATATATTTCGCTCATCGAAAACATACTTAATTTCTGTAGTCGATTGTTTGCATTCTTGCTCGGGAATCCCCGCTGCCGCGCGACGGATGCGGGGGATATCCCGCCTGCGACCGCGTTAATTCACGCTGTTCTAATTGTACCTGTTTATAATTGTAGTTGTTGATAGTGCGCAAATCAGTTGTCTGTAATAAATCTGCTTAAGCAGCGACTCTATTTATAGTCCTTTTTAGGTAATTTGATGTGTAGCTTATTAATTTTTGTTCAAGTTATGAGTGACATAAGACGTTTTTTGTGTAAAAAAAACGTAATCATCATTCTGATGAAGGTGATTCACCCCATATTAAGACATCCAGGCCGGATACAGACAGACTAGAGAGCCCAGGTATGTAGTGTTGGTGTTTGTACCCAAATAATTTAATGTATTGTTCATTATTCGCATACAGAGGAAAATAAGACTCAAAAACAACGAAATAATAATAGAAAATGCTTCACATTTTTGTTATAGTACACTGAAGAAACAAATCGAAACCAGTACCCATAAAACATAGTAACAAAAAGTATCAACTAAATTTTCAACTTATCATTCATTAATTTAACTCTTGTATTATTTTGTCTAGAATGATTATGTATAGATGTTATTAACATATACATAAAAAATTGAAAGTTTTATAAATTAATAAAAACTTTAAAATCACTACTTAAATGTTAACTGATTTGTTATTACAAAGATTGGTAAAGTATACATCATATCAGTTCATGAAATATTGTTTGATTTTTTTTTCTGAATGCGTTAATTGATTAGTTTATTTTATATATAATAATCCTTTTGGCTTTAAGGTACCAGCTCTGCACGTAAAGGTTTTTTTAGAAGATGCATAGCTCGATTTTCTAGCAGAAGCACAATTAATTGATTATTGGATATTGGGTTGTGTTTGGACCTCGGTTATCAAGTCAATGCTGATCTACGTTTGAAATTACTAAGACATCCTTGGAACCCTAGTAAAACATACAATTTTAGAAATGATGTTAACCTTGATACTAAACGAGCTTTCCGACATGAATGGCTTACAACATATCCATGGTTAGCCTACTCAGCTATAGCAAAGGGACCTCTGTGTAGTATGTGTGTTTTATTTTGGCCTCCAGTGCAGCGCTGTCTACAAGGACAGTTTATAGTTTCTCCTTGCCTCAAAAGTGACATTGTGACGCACTGGCTTCGTCAAATACATTTGAAAAGATCATGAATAGAAGGGGACTAAGCATTCATGAATCTTTAAATGCGGCATATCATAAGGAAGTTGAATAAAATCGTTTAAAACTTCGATCTATCTTATCAACAATTTTATTTTATGGGTGGCATGACATTCCACTTCGTGGGAAAGTGGACGAGGGTTCGGTTTTTACATACCTGCTACATTTTCGAGTTGACTCGGGAGACGAGATTTTGAAGAATCATTTAGAATCAGGAGCAAAAAATTCCTTATACATATCGCATCAAATTCAAAACGAATTGATTGAAATTTGTTCCGATGTTCTGAAAACCAAATAATAGAGGAGGTGAATCATGCTTCGGCTTTTTCGGTTTTGGCTGATGAGACTGCTGATATCAGTGGCACAGAGCAATTATCGATTGGTGTTCGCTATCTACGTTATGATAAAGATGATAAAAAACCAATAATTTGTGAAGAATTCCTCGGATATGTACCGGTACAATAATTGAACGCAAAAGCCATTTCGGAAACTATTATTAGCTTCCTCCAAGATTGTAATTTAGATTTGAATAAACTTGTTGGCCAAGGATACGATGGGTGTGATGCAATGGCTGGTCACATAGGTGGTGTTCAGAAAATTATTATTGATGAATATCCTTCAGCCCTATTTTCCACTGTGCAAGCAAGCGATGTATTGAATCTTGCCATTAATGACCTGAATACTATCAGCGAAGTGAGTAATACTGCTGGGANTGAATATCCTTCAGCCCTATTTTCCACTGTGCAAGCAAGCGATGTATTGAATCTTGCCATTAATGACCTGAATACTGTCAGCGAAGTGAGTAATACTGCTGGGACTACAAAGGACATTATAATTTTTTTTAGAGATAGTACATTGCGGCAGAATAAAATTCCAAATATACCTCCATTTTGTGAAACGCGTTGAACAGCAAAGTACAAAAGTATCAGAACATTTTTTGAAAACATTCTGATTATTGTACAAGTTTTAGAAGAACTTTCGCAGGACGCGCCGAACTCTACAACGAAAACCAAAGTGTTTCAGCTCTACATGACGTCTGGATTCGTTGAAGTGCTGGCAAGAACTGGGGGGGAAAACATGGCCGGCTTCCGCTACCTGAGCGTAGCCGAAGCCATGCGGCGAAGCGATGCAGTACAAGATACACTAAAAATGATAATGAGATAAAAGGGACACGAATCAAATTAATCCAAGATAACATAATTTTCCCTTAAACAATACACAGTAAAAATTATTATACTTATTCTAAATGTTTCAATCGTACCAGCCACAGTACTGCCAAATGTAAAATTTCACATGTCTCTGGCTGTGGCTGTGCAGACTGTCTCCAATGATAACAAAAAAATGATATTAATTATATACACTGATGCTATTAATAAATACACTGATCATATTATGACATACCCTGATGAAATAATTTGATGAAATAATTACACGGAATAGATTAGAACCACTAATGCACTTGCACTGATAACATTATGCACACCCTCCCTCATACCCACAAGCTTGTCGGTGTGATGTGTCTGGTGTGTGGACTGAATTGCGGCAGTCATAGTGGGCATTAAGGACTCGTGAACGCGCGGTTCACGTCAAAGTTATGTAAGGCAGCAGTGTCTATTTGTGCCTGACAATGATGACCATTAATAAACAATGAAATGCGAATGAACAGTGAATAACTGCTACTACCCTGTTGCAGTATCAAGTTGGTAGTATGGTCAAGAACTGAGGTGTCGGGAATGTCAGGCTCCTTCACCCCTGTTTCCCGTTTCCCGGATTGCTGCTTGCATGTTTGTTTGTTTGAGGTGGGAATTGTTAAGGCATGCACAGTGCCAATGCTATTCCTTATAGTCACAATAACGAAATGGAGTTGGTGGTGGTTGGCTTCTGTCCCTCTTCATGTTTTTGTTTTTCGCATTATCTGTTGCATTATTGTTTTTGTTGTCACTTATAAAGGAAATTCCTGCACTGGAATTTTTGTCACTTTGTTGGCCGAAAGAATGTGTTTTAGCACTGTTTTGCACTATGTCATGTCCCTTCACACTGACCTGATGTTGCTTGTGGCTCCATCATGTGGCATTCGTTTCCCGTTCGTGGTGGGGCGGCACATATTTCGTTCCAAGTTTACCGCGGCGCGTATGAATTCATCGAAGCTGCTTTTGTTCATAGGTATCAATGCAGCATGATGCTATGGGCGTACTGTTTCCTCCGCCACTTCAACCTCTTCGTGCGCAGTCATTTGTGGGTGGAAACGTCTGACAAGGTGTATTTTTCTGGTGGTAAATTTGGTTAGTTTCTCCGTTGGCTGTTGCTCTTCTAATCTCAGTTCATGTTGTTCTTGAAGTGATGTGAATGATCCTCCAAAGAAACACCGGAAAGCACGGAGGATCTCCCACTGTAGACCACGGTGAATGATAGATTGCTACCTGGAACGTGCTTCTCCGGAGAACTCTTCCATGCATAGCCCATACCATTGTAGGCATGCTGTACAGTTACTCAGGAATGCATATCGGTTCTCTGTAGGTGATCTCGCAATGGTGGGTAGTGACTGGAATCGCGAGGGTGTGGTAACAATGGTTGGTCCAGGTGCAAGTGTTGGGAAGGCTGCAGTGGTTAGATGTTGCCTTCTGCTACTTTGAGGCCATGTGTTCGAAGATGGTGGAACAAATTTGGGCGTGGGAAGTCGTGTTACCGGGTTCCATTGCGAAAATTGGGGTGTATGAGTTGATAGCACTGTAATCATCTGTTGGGGGAAGGCAGATGTGGGAAAGTAGGTGGTGAGTGGCGTTATGTAATGGGCACATAATAGAAGAGGGAGAGGTGCTTAAGTCAAGGCCAGCCGGTGGGGTGTGGAATGAGTGAGCGGTGCTGCCTTGTTTACATCTGCCAAGTGCAAGCTGAAATCTTGTGGCAGTTTCGGTGCGGTGTCGGCCACTGCTGTACATTGCTGACATGTTAATTTGCCTTCTTGTACTGTTAGTCTCTCGCCAGAATTCTTACATTGCCTGTGTAAATGCACTATGCACACCCTGCATTTCAACATGACATTACTTTCGCCCCCTGGGCACACTGGGTAGTGACATTGTGTTGGTTGACAGTCTGGATCAGTTAATCAATCTTTGCTCACTGTGGTAGTGTTCATTTTATTGTTATTGCAGTGGCACTGTGATAACTGAAATTTCCTGTTTTGTATGGTCGCGAGTTCGGTTGCTGTCAGGTAAATTGAATGGTAATGCTATAGATGCAAAATACACTCGAGAGTAGGAATACCTTGGCCCATGCACAGTAAACTGGCATACAAAATTTGAATTTTTGGGAACTGAATGTTTGAATTTTTTGGACTGGTATCCTCCAAAACTTTAAATTTGCACTGGCTTTGTATTTGGTTTATCAGATTGGAGCTGTCCATGTGTTCGCGATTTTTCATGCCACAGTTGCTTCTTGTGCTGTTATTATGAGCGCACTTGCAATATGTTGGGCTTTGTTTGTACTTGGTCAACACATTCTGCGGAGGGGGCGTAAGAACTGCCAAAACTGAGGCATTGAGGTGCCTTCAGGTGTCAGGACAGCCATTGTTAATGGTCGTGGCACGGCAGCCGAACCCGGTATTGGGAGTCAAGGCCACAGCCTACCCTTCGCAGCAGTCCTCCCTGCGCTCGCTTGGAGGGGTGTACTGACTGGTGTGGAGTTGGTGTTCGCACCTGCGCACATAGCCCATTGCGCAAAATGATGGTATTCTGATGCTGAATTGGAGGAGGGGGTGAATGCAGGTGCACCCACCTGCTATGTTGCTTAGTTTATGTGACTGGAGGGGGAGGGGCCATGATGCCTCCCTGTCCCGTTATGGACGACTCGCTGTGCGTGGCCTGCACCATTTATGTAATGGCAGCTGCAAAGCTGGTTTGCAGCGCTTTTTACCACCATGTGGTTTGAATCTCCTGGTGCCATTTTGGCATCTGGCTGGTGTTAGAGCATTGTCCCAGGTTGATCACACTGCTCCTGATGTGCTTTTGAAGTTGTTGGTGTTAGGTGTTGTGGTTTTTTTTAGGTGGGGGTGGGGGTGGAAATGAAAATGCTCAAAGAAGGATCGAATTGAACTGCTGGGAAATTTTGAAGGTTTCTGGGTTGAAAAACATGGAAGGGCGACAAATGGAAGGGCGACAATTTAACGCCTGTTAAATTGTGTACTAAAAATTTAGAGCAATGAGGTTTTTCAGCAGGAAATGGCCCCACATTGCATGCCAATATATATATGTTAGCTGGGTGGTGTTGGGTTAATGGAAATTTTGAGGAGTGGTGAAAAACATTGTTAAGTGGAGTTTGGAGTTAGATTCCCGACTAGGTGCCAGTCTCTGTTGGCATGTGGTGTCGATGGTTGCTGCCGATGATGATCTCAGGGTACAATGTGCCATTCGCCTGGACGTACGCAATCCCTCGGTGAATTATTGGATGAGCCCCTCTGGACAGGAGAATTAGACGTTTTTTTACAACTGATAAATACATCTGGATTAAATGGGCGTATTCAGGCCGACCCACAAGCCTTTTACTGATAAAAACTCGGTGTTGAGCATGATGATTAGTAAGAGGAATTAGGTGAAATAAAGGTGAAAGCAGGTTGTATGTGGCCAGGACCTCAAACGCCCGAAGGTAGTGCTTGGAATAAAAGACACTGAGTCTGAATACTTGCATGTAATTACTCTTGCACAAAAAACTTTACAACACTCTCAAGTGAAAACTTTAAATTGATTCTGGCCTGCGGCTAGCCGGAAGGGCTAAACTGAAAAAGGTTCGAATGGCCGCTGTGGATTTACTTGTGAATTTAAGCTTCCTAAGGCGATGCAATTCCTGGGGAAGAAGGGGCAATGACTCCGGGTGAGAATGAAATAAAAAAGGTTCCGATAAGGTACATTACTATTGCAAATTACATAATCGATGCACAAAAGTTGAGATCACCCGGAGCAGGCACGCATCGTGACCGACCCATTGAGATACTATATGGCGACTGAATCTGGCAAGCTCATGAGGCGCGAACTATGGAGGTTTGAGGTTCGCCCTGTACTTCTTTCTGCCTGATAGAAAAATTTCAATAATTGAAACAAACATATACCTTTGCATGAATATAAACAAAATAAACACCCAATATTCTCTAGTACATAACAAATACAAATTATAAGTTGATGGCATGACATGAGGGTAAAATAACTGATATTAAAAAACACATAAATTTGAAAATGAATATAAATAAACCCTCTTATGCAAGTAGGGGTGTCCTTAAAAGTCCACACACTTGCTGTGTCTTTTTTTCCTTTGGATTAATTAAAATTGTATTGCCCTAAAATATTCCTGCATGGTCCATTGTAATGCACCGTCATCTGCCCTGCTTAGTTATTGATGACGGAAGGGGGTATGACATGCTGCCCTGCCCTGCACTTTGCTACACTCGTACTACTGTCCTCTCAGCATTCGCGGTGCACTATTGATACACTGGTGTGCAGTGGATGTGCGGCCTGGCAAACTGTCCGTGAGGCAGGACGCTGTCCTGTATTAGCCCATAACTTTAATACTGAAATATTATCCTAATTCAAAATTGGATATACCAAGGATAAAAGTTAGGTAATGATCAGGCTATGACACAACAATAATAGACTCTAGTTGCATGATGAAATTGATTGACGTTCGTGTTTTCTTACTCTATAGGCAAACACAGCTCTCCGATTCTTATTTTATTTCCATACTCTTATCACTGAAAATCGGCACATAACTTGCTGTGGCTTTTTCTCAACAGTTTCTATTCCACATAATCAGTTGGTTGTTGGCACATTTTTCATACTTGGAACATATACTAGGAGTCGGCCGAGTTTCTGGTGCTGGTACATAGTGCTTGGAAGAACACAGTGACACACTTACTAGTGCTGACAACACGAAACAAAAACACCTACATATAATCTTTAAAATAAAGGATTTGAGAAATACACTTTAATTTTTATGCCCTTGGAAACCCTATAAAACATTAAGGTGGCATATTCCCCCCTCCCCACAAATAAGGAGGATGAAATTGTTCAGAATCCCAAACTAAATTTCTAGCCATGTGCTTACTTAACCCCAACGAACATACCCTAGGTGGACAAGGAAAAATTGCCGTCGGCGACAGGAAGGTTTAGGCGTTTTCCAATAGAATGCACTGAGTATGCACCGAAAACTGAAAAAGTGCATGTGTCTCGTGAAATCCAGTTATGAGTGTATATTATTGATGCACTGACGTCTGAACACGTCACGTTAAAAGTGCAAATTTTTTGCTACAACATTTGATTTTCAGGAGAAAATATTTCAACTTATATGTTAATGAAAGAATTTAAATTTAGATTTACGAAATTCCGTAGATAAATATTTCATTTTATATTTTTTAACTTGTCGGCCAATGTATGCACGAGTCATTGGGTGAAATTAACCTTATTTCCTTTGTAATGACGAATGATATCGTCAATATACCAATATTTGTTCCATATTAACTATTAAATATTATTCATCTGCCGAAATTTTAGATATTTTAGAATTTCCAAAATTGAATGATATTCTTGTTGTTTTCATATTCACAGCTATATTGCTCTGCAACTGCCGCACTTGCTCCACTCGAGGTGCTGAAAAGTTGCTCTGTGTGCATTCTTTCAATGTAACTATCTATTGAAATAGAACAATCTGACTGCTGTCGGAACGATTTCTCATACACTCGCATTCGGCCATTGCGTCCAAGTGTAGAGTCTGTCTCATGTAAGTTGGTGAGATTTTGACAGTTCGACGAAAGTAGCCTCAAATGTTTACTTTTAATTTATGTATCCTTTCGCCATCAGGCAAATGGAGGCTGTATTTTTATCAATACGCTGTCAGCTAATCCACTTGCCGTTTTACTGTAATGCTAAACAAACTTGAAGGTATTTGCAGACTGATGTCTGTCTAAAAAATGTGTATGGTATAAAATTAAAAATATATAAACTTGCAAAAAATTTTATTTTTGCCAACTCTTTTTTAATTTGTCTGAGACAGTAATTGTAGTTTTTATCGCACACTGGACATTACAGCTAATTAAGAATTGAAATAAAAATAATTTTGGTGACTTGCTTGACAATGCACTTTCATTCGCGAACTCACCAACGACTTTGCAAAGCAAGTGGCAGAAAAACATGGTGTGTAATGGGAGATCACGTAACGATTAATGGCCCAAAAGGAAATTACCAGTAAACGAAATCGCTGTACTCGGAAATATGTTACTTTAAAAATGATACACAGCTAGCAGGGAAACAAAACAAAAATCTGATTTTGGCTGTAGTTTGTGATCTGTAAATAGATAGCGTGGAAGTACGTTTTGTAACAGATGGATTGGTAGGGGTGGTTGTGAGCCGCGTCTGTATCTCAAAATATAACAGCTCATGGGTGGAGTGTCGGTATACTACGTAAAAAAGTTTTTGTAGTTTCATTAAATTTGGATACGGATACGGATTATTTTATTGGGCATTTCATTTTGAACACCTATACATTACTAATTTATCACGAAATTTAGTTTGTAACACTAACATTCACTGTGTTTTAACCACATAAAATCAATTGTATTAATTATCTAGGAAATCTTACTATGATTGTCGGCAGTGCATTCGAAATAGCCAATGTAATATTAAATTTTGTTCGTTCGTGCATCAGCTGATACAGGATTTTCTAAATGGAACTTTGTTTGTTTCGTATACATTAAGTTGCCACTCACTTACTGTTAGAAACTCGCCAACTTATATGAGACGGCCAATAGTCTGATTGGAATACGCTATTACTGTAACTATATAAAAAAAAATCTGCCGGGAAGTTTTCACCAGTTTTTCCCCGTGATGAGATTTGTTTATATTTATGTTTACGTAAAAAATTTGAGCCTTGTATAAAATATTGAAGTTTAATTTCTTTTTTCTTATGGTGGAAGCATAAACATGCAATAATGAAANTTGCCACTCACTTACTGTTAGAAACTCGCCAACTTATATGAGACGGCCAATAGTCTGATTGGAATACGCTATTACTATATAAAAAAAAATCTGCCGGGAAGTTTTCACCAGTTTTTCCCCGTGATGAGATTTGTTTATATTTATGTTTACGTAAAAAATTTGAGCCTTGTATAAAATATTGAAGTTTAATTTCTTTTTTCTTATGGTGGAAGCATAAACATGCAATAATGAAACTGAGTTTGTGTTTCTGGGAATGTGAACTATTATTATATTTTATTAAAAGAGGCCTGTGTGCAGAATTAACGAACTAACCTAACCACGGATTGAATGCCGGTTGTTTTTGTTCATTTCTGTTTTTAGCCAGAATTTTAAATAGAAGTACACTTTGCTGGGATCCATTTGTAATGATTAAGCAGGAATGGTACGTATTTTGTAATGTGGTTGGTAATTATCTAGTTTAGGGGCTTTTCTGAAAAACACAATAAAAATTTAAAATTATGATATATTTCTACTCTACTAATGATGCAGAACACGAATATACTAGGGGCATCGCTTTAAAATAAGTGCAACATATTTTAAAAAATTGAACAAGTTTGTGAGATGACTGTTTCTGACAGTTTGTTTACGTTTATGAACGAAACGTTTTATGCCAACAAAAGTTGTTTTAATGAATTCAGCATAGCTTACCTAGTTGATATTGAAGCGGCCGTAGTGTTAAAATAAGTAGAACATATTAAAAAAAACTTGCGAAATATGTTTGTTTGTGTCTATTAACGTCAGAGGAATTATACCAGCCCCCTACCTAGGTGAGTCAATTTACATTCTTTTGGTGTGTTTTACGGTTCCTTTAAATCCCTGCAATCCTACATTCGTATTTTAGTGTAAAACCCAAACATCCTAGGTTAGTGTAAAACCCAAACATCCTAGGTTAGTATAAAACCCAAACATCCTAGGTTAGTGTAAAACCCTACTATCCTAGGTTAGTTTAAAACCCTAACATCATAGGTTAGTGTAAAACCCAACAATCCTAGGTTAGTTTAAAAATGTAAAATAGTGATTCGCCCATCGTGGGGTTAGGTTTTGTTAGGTTAGGTGGGCACATATTACGAAATTAGTCGGACGTTAATGCCCCTAGTATATTCGTGTTCTGCATCATTAGTAGAGTAGAAATATATCATAATTTTAAATTTTTATTGTGTTTTTCAGAAAAGCCCCTAAACTAGATAATTACCATGTGGTTACCTAAGTAAGGAATTGTGTCTTTACAGATAGCCGTTTTTGTTGGTAGTTAATGTTTGAAATTTCTCGTGGTAATTATTCTTTTCCAAAAACGGGAAAATAAGCCCTACAAACGGTGTTTATGGTCATTACTAATCACACTTAATAGGAATTTAATTTGGGCTTTACGTAGATTGTAGTATATACCATGAAATGTGTCGGTGAGGAGGGCATTAGAGATCGGTATGTTTAAGCGGTAAAACATATTAACGTTATGTCAGATATATATATATCTCTGACATAACTCTCTCTTTCTCTCTCTCTTTCTCTCTCTCTCTTTCTCTCTCTCTCTTTCTCTTTCTCTCTCTTTCTCTCTCTTTCTCTCTCTTTCTCTCTCTCTTTCTCTCTTTCTCTTTCTCTTTCTCTTTCTCTTTCTCTTTCTCTTTCTCTTTCTCTCTCTCTTTCTCTTTCTCTCTCGTTCTCTCTTTCTCTTTCTCTCTCTCTTTCTCTCTCTATATATATATATATATATATAAATTGGGTCGCTGAATCGTGTTAAATGTGAGAACGCCTATGGAAACGAAACCTTCATTTAAAAAACGTTATTATCAGGATAAGTTTTTGCCGACGCGCTCCGGTTATACACCACGGTAATCAAGCAGTGTCTGATTATTATTTAATTCTGTTGAATTATTCAAGTCTTACTTTCTTGATATTCAACAGTAATTTTACTTACCTAATATATAATTAGTAGAAAAAAAAAACATATGCCTGATCTTACTACTGTTGTGGTTGCCCCGCTGTCGACGACAATCCCCCCTTCCACCAGTATTGCATCCCAATCCTGTTTTACTGATCATACATGTAAGAACATTGGGGCCTTCCCTCCAGCAGTCACCAATTTTTG
>NQII01001331.1:377348-421410 GCA_002778355.1 Clitarchus hookeri
CCCCCCCCCCCCCAACCCCACTACAAAGATAGGTGTTTACAAGTTTTCCGAATGTGCTATATTCTCACCTGCATCTCGCTGCCTCATTTATTGCTGTTGTGGACAGTAGGCTCTCAGGTGCCCTAGCTGTCCACATGAACAACACTCTGGCCGGTTTGGGTGTAGGTGGCGAAGCTCTGTAACTCCTGGCTGCGCGACACCAATGCTGCAGAGATGCTGACTACCCTCCAAGGCTGCTGTGTTGGTTATGACTTCCACTGCTTCTCCACTTATCTCGGCTGCTGGTTTGGTGATAGTGGAACTCTGCTGTTGAAGAAATTCCTGCCGTTGTTTCTTTAGTGCAATAATTTCCTCTTTCATTTCATTCTTGACACAGTTCATTCTTTCACTGACACTGTCTATTCTTGTCCACACAGTCAATTCTTGTGTTTACTAACTTGCTAATGCCTTCTGTTTTGCTGTATTTTCCTTTCTACATTTTTATTTACAATGTCTATTTTCCGGTCTACATTCTCATTTACAGTATCTATTTACCTGTCTACATTATTAATTTTCTTATTTACTAAATCGCTCACATAAGTTATCTGGCTATTTACATTCATCTTCTCTCAAGCTATTTACACTTGTGCTCATTTGGCTACTGGATCCCTCAGTGCTAGCAGTGCTTCCAGTTCTGTAGATATTTTTCTAGTTATCATTCACTGGGTAATTTTTTACTTTAGGGGCTTTTCTGAAAATAAGAAAAAAAACTCCAGAAAGTGGTATATTTNATTATTAAATTTAGTGACTTTTCTGTAAAAAAAAAAAACAATTCCCGAAAAATGGTATATTTCCACTCTACTAATGATGCAGAACACGAATATACGAGGGGCATTAACGTACCACTAATTTCGTAATATGTGCCCACCTAACAGAACCTAACCCCACAATGTGTGAATCATTATTTTACATTTTTAAACTAATCTAAGATTGTAGGGTTTTACACTAACCTAGGATTGTAGGGTTTTACACTAACCTAGGATTGTAGGGTTTTACACTAACCTAGGATTGTAGGGTTTTACACTAAACCAGGATTGTAGGGTTTTACACTAAACCAGGATTTGTGGGTTTTACACTAAACTACGAATTTAGGATTTTTGAGATTTAAAGGAATTGTAAAACACACCAAAAGAATATTGATTAACTCACCTAGAAGGTGGCTGGTACAATTCCTCTGTCAACGGCCAATTCAACCTTACCTCACTCGACGAAACACCATGTTCCACAAAGCGCTGCATACGCAAATATAATGCACTGAAGCACTCGTTTACAGCCGAATATAATGCACTGAAGCACTCGTTTACAGCCGAATATAATGCACTGAAGCACTCGTTTACAGCCGAATATAATGCACTGAAGCACTCGTTTACAGCCTAATATAACGCACTGAAGCACTTGTTATTGCTTTCTCCGTTTTTAAATCCGTTGGATTGGGACGGCACAACTAACCCCGGCAAAGACGCAATGGCAACTGACCTGCTTAAAAATTGACCGTTAAAATTCCCATAATGACATCCGTGGCCGCAAGGTATCGTGGGATCAGCAATGACGTAAACAAACTGGCCGAACTGCTCGTCATTTCACAATTTTGTTAAAAAAAATTTTTATATATTCTGCTTATTTTAACATTACGCCCTCTTGAATATGAACAAGGTAAACTGTGCAGAACCCATTAATGCAATTTTTGTTGGTCTAGGACGTTTTGTTCAGAAAAGTCACTAAACTTAATAATTACCATTTCTTTAAATATCACTCATTACTTGCCTAATGCCTAACTTAATTCACAATTAAATGCTTCCATCCCACTTCTGACACCACTGTTACATGAATGCCTGAGGGATATATCTAAGTTCATGAGAGATGGAGGTCTTAATAAAAATAAAAGAACTAAATTTGATTTTATAATTTATTCACACAGCTGTTATTTACAGAATTAAATTTTCTATCTCCACTATTACTCTTTCTATTTCTCAATGAGCCCAATATTTAATGTCTATTTCAACTGTAATCAAGGTCCACCTTTTTGTCTCTGTTTGGTTGTAGTCAATTAACTCACACTCATTAACACACATTCAGTCAGTCTGTTTACATAATTTGTAATGTGTTTCTCTCACGCATCCAGTCCAATAGTCCAGCCTGCCAGTCGCGCTCTTCACTGCTCTGATGTTCGCAGTCGCAGATTTTCTCCCACTGGTCACTTCCAGCTCTACTCGTTGCTCTTCTATCTCGTCTAGAGCTTAATGTCGCACAATTGCCCAACTCCCAACTTTCATAAAACTCCCAGCTCGGAGGCTCGTCACACTTTCTCGCTATTGCTGGCCTTGATCGGAAAGGTTCAACGCACCCCGAGTCACTCTTGAGATAAACTAGGGCAGTTAACCATTAGAAAATTCTTCAGATAAATGCAGAAATTCAATCTGCATTAAGGTCATGAGCGTGCAAGATTTTAGCGTTACCACAGTGGGAATGCCTTCATAACTCAAAACCCTGGTATGATTATCGCTCACCTGTCAATCAAACATTCCTTTATGTCTCACCGGTCAATATATCACTATCTGTTGAGTGCTAATTAATGGCTTTTAGTGTTATAATTGTAAATTTGGTTTACTTTTTGTAAAAATACTATACTGTTCTATAATATTTATTGTAAGTTATTATGTGTTTAATTTGTACTGTAAATGAGTGCTTGTGGAATAGGAAAGCGTTACACATAAGATGCCCATTAATTTCTCTGTGGGCCGGCCAGACAAACAAGGGTTAAGTGATATGAAAATCCTATGGTGAAAAATCATAAATTACCAGAAATTTTAAATTCTCTCCAACAGGTAAGTAAAAAAAAATTTTACCTTTCCTTTCTAACTGGAGTAGAGACATACTGTGACAAAACATATCAAGAAATAACACAAACAAAGCCATTATAAATAATAATTAAATTCCAAATCTACACAAATTACTCAAAATATCCTCTGATTCAAGTAGACATTTATTACTGTGGAAGGAAAATATCAGACAAATCAACATCTGATAGGTATGAACAGCAGTAGTTACCAGAAATAATAATTTTCAATTAGATTTCTCATTTATAAAGAATGTGGGGTAATTATCCAGAGTAGCTGCTTTTCTGTAAAAAAAAAACCCCAGAAAAGTGGTATATTTCCACTCTACTAATTACGCAGAACATGAATATACTAGGGGCATTAACGTATGACTAATTTTGCAATATGTGACCACCTAACCTAACAGAACCTAACTCCATGATGAGTGAATCACTATTTTACATTTTTAAACTAATCTAGGATTGTAGGATTTTAAACTAACCTAGGATTTTAGGGTTTTAAACTAACCTAAGATTTTAGAATGTAATTTAACCTAGGATTTTAGTCTAATCTAAGATTTTAGGGTTTTAAAGTAACAGTTAAACACCAGAAGTCAATGAATCAACTCACCTAGGTAGGCGGCTGGTGCAATTCCATTGTCCTTCCCATTCAACTGCCGTGCATCTTACCTCAATCGACAAAACACCACGATCTTCTAAAACATCCAAGTAACACCCGCCACATAGACGTATATTATGCACAGAAGCAATTGCTCTTGCACCCTCCATTCTTAAATCACAAGCCTTTGCACAGTCGGATTTGGACGTCACAACTCACGCCAGCAACTACACAACCGCACTTTCTCGCGTCTCAAATGCAACTAATGGCATCTCAACTTCCACGTAAAATTCAGTGACTATGACGTCTACAGATCACAGCCAATAAGGTAACGGCACGATGCACATTTGTTCACGTTACTAATGCATTACTTCACCAAAAATCATGGCGTCCAACGTTTACAAAGCGGCGAACTGCTCGTACTTTTAACTATTTTATTTAATACATTCTACTTACTACGCCCTCCTGAATATTAACAAGGTGACGTGTCCCGCGTCCCGACAGATATTTTTCGTCAGAGGGCACACTCTGTCGGAACTCGCAGGCTGGCTACCGCAATAAATATTAAGTGTTTGGCGAGCGTGCTAAAAGAATGGCGCCAGGATTCCAAGGCGGAATGAACACGTGGTGTAGGGGCCACATGCGGAGGAAGACAGACGCAGCTGCCTCTCGCAACTACAAGGGGACGCTAAGCTCACACCAGCAGCTGCGTCTCTCCCGAGATGGCTACCGCAATAAATGATGAGAGCTTTTGGCGGGCGTGCGAGAATAATAGTGACACGATATCCGGAGGCAGGAGAAACACTGCGCCGACCAAGGGGCCCACCAAGTGTCCCAGCACGTACAGCACAGAGCACTTAAACTTCTATGCCAGAATCAAGGGCCACCAAGTATGCCAGCACGTGCGGGTAGCCGGAGCGCCGAACACGTTTTACGACCCAGAGGAATGCGACGGTCAGCCCGACCACGTGCAGAGATGATGCGAGTTTAATATGGCGAACGAGCTTACAAAAACCGGAGGAAGATGAAGGAACAAGGCAGTCGGCTGATGTGAAGCGCGGAGTGCGGAGTGGCGCTGGGAGGAACGAGTCCGAGAGAAGACGTCGAGACGTCAACGCCGGTCAGCGAGGGACAGTCGCAGCCCAGGCGTCGCAGTCCGTCCACCGAGTAACGGAGCAGTCGCCAGGTCGCCGGCTGGGAGATCAACCATCGCCTCGAGACAGCTAAGTAGAGACATACAGGAAGTGTGACGAACCTTGCTCCCCACGGGACAAATCGCCGCGTCAAGACCTACAAAGCCTANAGTTGTCTCGTGTGTTCATGTAGCAGTTAACCTGTTAAGTGAAAATAAAACTGACATAAGTTAACTCGCAAAGAAGGTGAATTTATTTGGTAAATTGGACCTAGGGAGAGTAGCGTCAACATATTCCTACGCCCTAACACTGAGGGCTAGCATCAATTGCTGGCGCCTTACGCCGAGAGCAGACTCAATACCTACTTATACGCCATAGCACTGGGGAGGTATCAAAGGTAAGCTGTGCAGAACCCATTAATACTACTTTTGATGGTCTAGGTCGTTTCCTTCAGAAAAGCAGCTACTCTGGATAATTACCGAATGTGGTTCATATATTAAAATTTTCTCAGAGCATAAAAAAAATTAATATCTCTCTCTAAGTTAATAGATTTCAAAAACAGCATTATATGAGAAATCTAATATTCTAGATTAAAACTATTACTTCTTGACGAAAGTGTTCATTGAATATGTTCTTAATAAACTGAGTAGATTGATTAAGCAAATAAAATTCATCGCGACTAGCTGTGTCGTAGAGCTGTCTCAATCACAGGACCTCTGGGTCAAGCAAATTATAAAGAAGAATTTAGGGTTCATCTTCCTTCTGAGAAATCAATGAAATGTTTTCAGTTAACAAGGAAACTTCAGTGACCATACCCTTGAGTACAGGCTTACACTCTGAAGTTTCACTGCCATGGAGTCCCAAGCGTGTATCGCCCTAATCTTGCTGTTTTGAAAATGTACACTAAAATTAGTAAACTGGCGCTTTTAGGCCTCTTCAGTAGCCTGCGCACGCTTAAGTAACTGGTGGTGGCTCTCTTCCATCGCCCCCGGACTTATGATGGCTTTTCTTATGAAAAATTTAAATAAATTTTACAGGAGAAAGTTCTATATGAACTGACTGCAATAATGTCTAGAGAGAGAGTCAGACCGTGGGCTTGCCAATGTCCAAGCCTTTCCTGCTTAATAAAATCAACGATTAAACAGTTTCCTTATAAGGAAATTTTATCTACAAGAAGTTAATATTAGTGATCCCTTAGGAAATAACTTATGAGTATACAAAGATCTGGTTTGACAAGGAGAAATCACATGAAAGAGAAACAGTAATTACATAAATCTGTGGCATTAAAATGTTAAGTTAATTAAAATTCAGAAAAATGAATTACACATTATTTATTTATTTATTTTGCCTCCCTGTATTCCAATACTTACTGGAAGGGAGTTGTCCAGAGAAATTTACTAGAAAATGCATGTTGCATAAAACATACAAACATAGAACAGACATAAATCAACAAAATCACCTTTCAATATACAGACATTGTTTACACCTTTAGTAATATCTCATACACCCAGACACGTACCTATAAGTTACAGTATACATAATCTTACAGTTTACTCTTTACAGCATAACGTATTTTATTTAAACAAGATAATTTAATAAGTTCTATACATACGAAGGTTACACACATGTTTAAGTGCACCAAAATTAAAGAGCATACACCTATTCTACAAATTTCAAAATCATACTATATTTGAAATTTTATTTACATATAAATAATTCCATAAAGAGTTTGTAAGTTTCAAAGCCACCCCTCTTCTCATTGTTGCAAATCAGCTCTTTTTTAAAATTCATCTACTGGTTAGAAGGAATTGCACAGTAAAAAGTTTTTAAATTGTTTTTTAAACATGAGGATGTTTTTATTTTTCATGACAGTCTCTGGTAATTTGTTTATGAGTTTAATACCTGCATAGAAAGGAAACTGCAAATTTAGATGTTTTGTGAGATATTGTGTGAATATTATGTCGTCCTCTTGTGACATGATTATAGATGTCACTATTTAATTGTGGACGGAGGTTTTGAACAGCATACAACACAGTGTGGTAAATATATAAACAAGGTAATTTTAAAATTTTAAGTTTTTTTTAATAGATTTTTACAGTAGCTTGTTTTTTGTTGACTAGTAATTATCCTTATAATAATTTTTTTTGTATTTTGAAGATTTTAGTCCAATTTGAAGAGTTACCCCAAAAAATAACCAAGTATACCAGAACTGAGTGGACATTTCCATAATATAAAACTAGAACTACTTCCGTTGAACATATGTTTTTTAATGTATGTAATATGTAGTACATTGAGCTTAATTTTTTACATACTGCTTTAATATGAAGATTCCATGAGAGGTTTTGGTCAATGTGCAGTCCTAGAAATTTGGGTAATTTTCTAGATTAGGGGCTTTTCTGAAAATAATAAAAAAAACTCCAGAAAGTGGTATATTTCGNTTCTACTTTTTGGAGTGAAAATTAAGATGTGGGATTTGTTATTGTTTAATATTAATTTATTTTTTTAAGAAAGCAGGAGTTAATTTCATTCAAGGTTATATTGGCACAGTTTTCACCTGTAACTATAATATTTGTACCATCTGCAAAAAGAATAACATCCTCTTTGTGGATGCTTAAGGGAAAGTAATTTATAATTAATAGTGGCCCAAGTATTGATCCTTGTGGAACTCCAATCGTAATTGGTCTTGCATCAAAAATGAAATTATTTATATTTCCTCTGTCATCCAGGAATTTTATTGACATCATGTGTGTGTGATTTTGAAGATAAGGCTTTAACATTTTATGTGATAGGTCCCTTACTCCATATGTTTTAGTCGAAGTAGACTATGATCTACATAATCAAAAGCCTTTGTTATACCTGCAAAAACACCAATAATGTGTTTTTTTTTATCTCGAGCAGTTATGATTTTGTCAATAAAGCTGTAAGTTGCTTGTTCTGTTGATATATTTTTAAGGAAACCAAATTGATTTTGAAGTAGAAGATAATTTTTTTTTTTCCAGAAACTGAACGAGTTTACTTGCAATAATGTTTTAAAGTATTTTTGAGAAGGAAGATAGGATGGCAATGGGTCCATAGTTGTTCATGTCTGTTGTATGTATAGTGTTATAATTTTTGCCCATTTCAATATGTCTGGGAAGACACCTTCACTGAGACAACTGTCGAATACATGTGTAAGAAGGGTTAATATGTGATAACATTTTTAAATTAAAGAAACAGGTATTTAATCTAATGCAGCAAGAGTTTTTGTATTTTAACTTCATAATGTTTCTTTCAACATCATTCACTGTGACTGGAGTGAATAATAATTTTTTATGATATTCTTTAATAGAGAATTTATTTTTTTTGGAATCTAGTTTTGTGTCATTTAGATTGAGTGATTCATTTATCAGTTTTAGAGGGATGGTAGCAAAACATTTTTTAAATTCTTTGGCGTTTAATTAAGAATTAAGTTACTATCACTAGTTAGTTTATCATCAATGTTTAAAATTATATTAGAGTGATAACGATATAATCAAAATAAGACTGTGATAAAATTTTTACCACAATTTTTAATGTAAACAAACAAAATATTAAACTGACAGATGTGAACATAGAAGTGAACTCATAATATTTACCAATATAAGTGTCAATGTGAAATGTAAACAAATAGTAATTTTTTAAAATATCCTTTTACCTTTTAACTCCCCCCTCCCCCCCATTATTCCATAATTTATGTGATAGTAAGCGTATGCAAAGTAAGCAGACCACAGACGTAGTTTGCAGTACTTTGAGCTTGTGACAAGTGCCGTTTACATTTCTTCAATTACCTTTTTGTATGCACCTTCTGTGACAGAGAATTGTCATTCACAATGCCAAGGAAACAGGTGTGCTCGACTGACTGAAGTTTGATATCATTTATCAAGGTGCTTGGTTCTTTCGTGATATTTTTGTTTAGAAGAGAAAAAAAAATATGATTTGCTTTATCGAGATTAAGTAACAGATTAATAGAGGGAAACAAGGAGTTTAGTATGCATCTAGCCGTGTCTTCTAACTTAGTTAGAATATTTGTATCATCTGCAAAAAAGTTATAGGCACATTGGGTATTTGGAAATTTAGATCATTAGCATGTATGAAACATAGAAGTGCTTCCAGCACACTGCTCTGTGGAACATGTGTGTTGACAGTTCTAACTTTGCAGTGGAAAGACTCTATAATAATATATTTGTCTTTCCTTTTGACTTGAACTGTCTTCTGTTTTTAAATATGATTTTATTAATTTATTTTACATTCCCCATATGCCTAGAATATACAGTTTATCTCAAATTAATTGGTGGTCGACAGTATTGAACGCTTGAGACAAGTCAAGGAACACTCCAAGCATGTTCTTTGACCTCTGTCTGTGCTCTGTCACCAGTCCTACAAACTCACCAATAGCTATCTTGGTACTGTTGGCATTCCGAAATCCGTGCTGAGATGTATTAGTAATGTATATTTAGACATATAATTGATTATTCTATTAACTTATTTATTATATATTGAGTTCTCTCTCCCATCTCATGATTTCAGATTGTAACATAAAAAGATTGCCAAATGTAGAAATGGTGAAAATCTGTATCTGTGAAAATTTCACTCTATCCTATAATTTTTCGGAAACAATACTTCTGAAATATACATTTATTTGCTATATTTGAAAGATGTATTTGCGTCCTCATCATTAAAAAATATGTGATGGCAAGGTGAAGGCAACCATGTTTAATGTAGTGATACCAACATAATGTTTACAATCATGAAGTGCTTTTGTTTTGCTAGTTTATTTATTAAACTCAAACAAATACACATGCAATACTTTTAACATCTGTTTGAAAAGGTAAGTTAGGTAGGCCAATGCTGAACAATTATAATTCACTGAAAAACTGTTTTTCCAACATTTTGTGAGAGATGGCTGTGTATTAGAACAGGCCATGTGAAATAATTGTGTTTGGTATTAGCTTGTGTTCCACTTTTAGTTTATGTTGGAATGTTATTTTTCTAGTCTCTTATAAACAATGTAATGATGGGTGGAAAATCTTAAGAGAAACCAAAATGGATAATATTAAGTTTATTTTTAATATCCAACCAAATTTCTAAATGAATTGTTTTAAGAAAATACTTAACTTGGGACTTGCAGTGACCGCAGTAGTATCAGTACAAATGTTGGTACTGTTGTACTAAGTTAGTGAGTGTGGGCTGAAACGCAACGAAGCACAGAACTTTAAGCATTCATTCTAGCTGGTGTCTATAAATCGGTTCACGACTGGAAGAGACTTTCTTGAAGCCCCGCTAAATATCTACTTTCAAGCCCATTTCGTATCTTTCCGCCAAAGGTAAACAAACATTGCCATGTGCCCAAAATGCTAGTATTTTGATGACTTGATAGTTGTTGTCTATTTACAATCAATTGTTAGTGACTTTCGATAAATTCCCGTACATCGAAGGCAAGATCATCAGTATTGATTGAAATTGCTACAGACGTTAAAATGGCGTGGTGGTAGACTNGACGTTAAAATGGTGTGGTGGTAGACTGAGTTGGATGTTTCGCGCAATTGTAAAAGTTATTTAAAAATGGTTGTGACGGTTTTCGACAGGATGGCAGAGTTTGCGAGTGAAGGATTCTACGTCTTCGACAATGTGAAAACAATTCTTATGTGCAAATACTGCAACGTTAGAATAGAGTGGCAAAGGAAAGACACGTGCACGAAACNACACAAATTGAAATCATACGTTATTAAAAACCAAATAATAAAGAGTGGATATTAGTAAAACAAGACAAATAAATGAATTATTATAGGTTAAACAAGATAATTCCACAAATTCTCTGGCACGTGTGTCAACCACACCCCGCCAACAAAAGGAACGAATGTTAGTAAACAAATGGCCGCGTTACTTTCACCTTGAGCATGATCATGTGACTATGCAAGAAACGTTGAAATCTAAATACGTTAGCATCACGTCATTAATAATTGGCATAATAAGATACAAGTCTTTTCGACACCCATTTATAAGCGATAAACTAACAATTACGTTAAAACTTTGGAACTATTTCCTCTCATTGTGCTGGCAACCTAACTGCATAACTGTATCCGCGCTCGCTGCTGTTTGTAATGTTATATGCATGTCGCTAATGACTAGGGTGTTTTTTCATGGGTTGATTTTCAAAAGTTTCTTCCAGTCGTGAACCAACTGTAGCTTTTTAAGTGGTTAGCTATTGACGAAAATATAATGTTTGGCCTTGAAGCGTGTAGTACATTTTTTTGTGTTCCTTTAATGTACTTATTGTTATTACATCATAACAATAGATAAACACCCATTGGTAACACACTTTTGTTGGTTAATAACATAACACCCTCTAATTTCCTAATGATGGGCAATGTTACCTGCAAAATGTTCACAGATGGCAGGTAACAAATCAGACTAACTTCATGAATGTATTGTTTTGTCCCATGTAAATTGTGGCATTTTGTACTTTTAATTCCCATTTTTCAAGGTTGTCTCTTTCTTAATAATCATGTTAAGTCATAGGTTGTATTATATTTTCTACCTCTTTTCACACAATAATTCTTGTCACAATTTTTAATAATTGTCAGTGCAATTGAGCTGCTTCCACTAGCTTAGTGGTTCCCAACCTTTTTGAGACCATTACCCCTGAAAGTTGTAGAAAGTTGTCTTTACCCACTTTTAAGAAAAGAAACAAATTAAAACGTATCCACATTTATTAACAAAAAAAATGCACCTAAGTATAAAGTAAGTTGAAAGTAAAAAATTTATGGAATTAATCAAGGAATATATGTGTTGAGTGATGTAATTTGTGAATGTGCATTTTTCATCATTTCCCAAGAGCAGTGTGGCTAATTCTGTGAACATTGATACATCCTCAACCTCAACCCTGCGTTGGTAGAGCTGAATTTTTCAGAGAAAACTGACAACTTTATCTTGAGCTGTCAAAACATTCACGATGTTCCCTTGTAGAGATAGGTTAAGCATATTTATTTCTCCGAAAAAATCTGCGAGGTACGCAAGCTTTGCAATAAATATTTTGTGTATTATTTTCATGTGAAGTTCTCTCTCTTTTGCTGTTTTGATCCTTTCCAGAAATAAGGTGATTTATTCTAGGAGTTCAAGTACCCGGTGCAACACTCTACCCCGCGATAACCAGCGTACTTCCGTGTGAAACAGAAGCACGTCAAATTTGGCCCCAACTTCTTGACATAGAACTTTAAAAATTCTTGTGTTTGTCGCACTATCTCTGATATGGTTGACAATTTTTACAATGTCAGAGAATACGTTCATCAAATCAGGTAGAAGTGTTTTTACTGCCAAAGCATAACAACGTATAATGCAGTGGCTGAACGTGGCATGAGGAGCAACTGTCTTTACCAATGTTTGGAACCATGAACGAACCCCAATCATAGATGGTGCACCATCTTGCAAACGCCAATCAACTTCGACCATTGGAGTTCGTTGTCCTCTATAAACTATTTCAAAGTTTGTAACACATCTTCTCCACGAGTAGTGGTGCTCAGTGATTCGGGAAATAAGTATTCCTCTTTTAATTGGTCATTTCTTATACACTGAACATATACAAGCAATTGGGAACAAGATGCAACATCTGTTGACTCATCTAACAGAAGCGCAAACTAGAGGCTGGACTTTATTTCAGTGAGCACTGTGTCCAAAATATCCATGCTCATTTCTTCTATGAGACTTTTGATAGTGTTGTTAGAAAGCAATATTTGGTTTATCTTACCCACGTGTTGCTCTCCAAGAACTAGCTTCACTGCGTCCAGCAAACAGGGTTTGATAAGTTCCTCACCTATGGCGTAAGGCTTTTTGTCTCTGCAATGTGGAAAGCTATTTGATAAGAAGCCTCACAGCCAGTTTCATTTGATTGAAAAAAAGTGCCCGTTGAATCCATGCGCAAATATTTTAGAATAAATTGTTTTCTTTTANCTAGCTTCACTGCGTCCAGCAAACAGGGTTTGATAAGTTCCTCGCCTATGGCGTAAGGCTTTTTGTCTCTGCAATATGGAAAGCTATTTGATAAGAAGCCTCACGGCCAGTTTCATTTGATTGAAAAAAAGTGCCCGTTGAATCCATGCGCAAATATTTTAGAATAAATTGTTTTCTTTTAAAAAATTCGAGATCTTCCTACGTGAAGCCTTGATGACTTCTTTCAAGGTGATCTTTTAATTTGCTTGTCTTCATACTCTCCGAACTAAACACTTTATTACATAGCACACATTGAGGTTTTTCGATTCCTTGAACAATCATTTGAGTGAAACCCCATTGCAGATAAGCTTCTTGGTATGACCGCTTTTTTGTAGGTGGCATGGTTTCTGAAATCAAGAGTGATTTTAAAAAATATTTAAGACTTAAGTATATTTGCACCTTAAGCTTAATATACAATACTTATTTTATGTATACCCACTTACTTGATTAGCTGCGTTTTCGAAACTTAATTCACGTGCAGAGCGTACTACTGGTTGGCCTGTCTCATACGGCGTGAAGTGAACGCGTCTGCACTCAATGTAGTTGATTGCTCGACTGACTGAACGAACAAAGAAAACAAAAGCGGTGGCATGCAGGGGTAAGTACGCGCGCGAGCGGAAGCGAAGTGAGTGAGTGAGCGAGTAAGTAAGCGCGGGAGGCGGTCAACGGTCAATGAATACCGTCGCACTTCATACTAATTCTCGAAGCCGCGGGAAGTTTGAATGAATCGCGGCGGCGCTGTCCCGTTAATGCCCACTGTGTGGCGCCGCACTAAATAGCCTTAGCTAAACATCTTGCTCTTTACCCCTCAGGAAAGACGGTTTAACCCCCAAGGGGGTAGTAATTACCCCCAGGTTAGGAACCACTGCACTAGCTGGACCACCCGACTGCATATTTTCTCCTGGGGATAACACTGCATGTGTGTGTATTAGTGTTAGTGTCGACATTGGTGGGAGAAAGACAGCGTTGAAGGCAGGTGAGCCCCTCTGGATCACCTAGAGCTCAGATATTTGGGAGGAAACTCGCAGTAGCATCCAGCCTTCTGTCGTCGAGTTACCACCATCTTGGCTGTCATGAATATGACGCAGGCTCATTACAGGTTGGAATTGGCAGGGTGGCCGCAGCGCTNTGGCTGTCATGAATATGATGCAGGCTCATTACAGGTTGGAATTGGCAGGGTGGCCGCAGCGCTGCTTCCATGACAGTGGCTGAAGCTATTGTGACTTGCAAATTGAACCCACAAACACCCTGCTCAAAAAATTATAAATGAAATGAGCCTTGTTGTCAATTTTATATTTGTAATTAATTCTACTTTTGTTTGCCAAATTTATCTTGAGAACGTTCCAAATTTCTTTAAGACAAATATTGAAATGGTGCCAAACTATTCCTATTGTATTGTTTTAAATTGTTGAGTATTATTTTTTTTTTACCACTGTGCGTAATTTTTAAAAATTGGAGGTAATAGCTGTTTTAGTGAGGTGTTGAGTTATTTTTCCACATGATGATCATGTGGAAGTGCTGATTTGGCGGAACATCGGAAGTGCACTGCTAACTAGCTGTTGTCCTCTGGGCTACGGTGTGTTGCTCATGTTGCGAGGAGGTTTGATTGCTCATTTTTCACACACAATACCTGACAACACTCAGTTTATAAGCTCCTAGCGAACCGGCCCGGCTTCACCCGGTAACAATTTAGTTTTTACAGCGATACTTTGAAAGACAAAAATGAGTATTTATGGTTTAGTTAGCGCAAGCCATGCAAACACCCTAAAAGCATTTTTTTACGACTTGATTACAAACAGTTTGACATTTCTCTACTATTCTTACATTAAATATAAATGTATTATACACCAAAACCTTCCTCACNGATTACAAACAGTTTGACATTTCTCTACTATTCTTACATTAAATATAAATGTATTATACACCAAAACCTTCCTCACGAAATTCTCTAAACTATGTTGAAAACTGCATCAAAATCAGACAGATGCGGATAAGCGACTGTTTTATACTATTTAGAGATGAGAATGCATTTAGTTTAAAATGTCTATAATTCTATCATCTTAGCCTTTCTTGTGCATGACCCTATGATGTAAACACTAACTCTAACTCATACCCAGTAGTTTTGTGTCATTCAAGGCATATTATGCGCATTGCTTTGTAAGCATATGTAAGTTTTCAGAGTCCATACAGAAATTTTGATATTGTTTTTTAATGGCTGTGAAAGCTGGAGTTCATATTATTAAACTCTCAGCATAGCTGAATCTCTAATTCCANGATATTGTTTTTTAATGGCTGTGAAAGCTGGAGTTCATATTATTAAACTCTCAGCATAGCTGAATCTCTAATTCCAGAGATAGCCACACAAATTTATGTAATATTCCTTAAGGCCCAGCTTCACCCCTTTTTTAAATATTTTACTTAACTTTTTACAACAAGCAAACAACACACAATTAAAATTATGCACAAAAATATTAAACATCTCGTAAAATGTAAATTTTTTATAGTCTTACATTGTCAATAATTACTATAAATCCAAAATTAACATGTGAAAACAAAGAATTTCTGCAGAAGGGGTGACGCTGAGCCTTAAGTACAAGTATGAAACTACTTAACATTTCCTGCTTTCACATTGTCCGATAAATTTGAATTTTATTATGTTATAATTCAATGAGTATTCCTTCAGTATTGTTCTGTACTGTCAGTTAATGCATATTGCACATATTTATCTTGTCTTGGCTGTTTTGTTCAGATAATTAAGCGGCAGTGTGCAGTGGTGTCGTTGGTGACGTTGTTCATGCTCGTCCTCACTGCCAATGTGTACTTTGTGTATGTCATTGTCGACGACAGTTCCCCGTACGTTGCTGCTACCCACAAGCTCTTGGTAAGCCTGTTGAATTAATTAATTTATGTATTTAGTATATGACAATTCATACACACAGAAAAAAAAAAAAACATTTTAAGGTTTTCAAAGATTAAAGGTTGCTTAAACACAACTGTTGATAAATAAAATTACAGCTCAATATCAAGAACGTATAACTGTCTTCTGGTGGTGTCACAGGGAACTCGAAACACACTGAGAGAACACTCGTCCACACTGTGATGCAGTTTAATTTTCTGCTCCAGTGTCATAGTCAGGTGAATCTAACATGCCCTGTTAGTGCAGTGAGAAGTTAACAGCGACTATGACTAATTCTTATTTTGTTGAGTGAGAGTTATTTGTTGTGAAGAAAGTTGAGTTCAGCCTGACAACACTCATACAAAAGATGCTTCTGTGCCTAAAGGGTGTTGATGTTCTGTTCCAAATGTGGGTTTTTTTTTCTGCATGTGTATAAGATTCTTTGCATTTTCCATGAGGTGGAGGTGCCATGATTGTGTAGGGGTTAGACTACTTGCCTCCCACCTAGGCGAACCATGTTCAATTCCCAGTGGGGTCGCTCCCAGATTTTCGCATGTGGGAGTCGTGCCAGACGATGCCGCTGGTAGGTGGGTTTTCTCAGGGATCTCCTGTTTTCCTCACCCTTTCATTTTGGCACTGCTCCAGTCCCACCTCGCGTCTCCCTCATCAGCTCTCAAGACCTCTGTGTTTAGAGCCGTCCAAATCTCTACACTCACCAATTCCATAAATTGACATCTTGGGTTTAAGTGGTTATATCAGACAGGGAATTGAAAGTGCCAGATTTTTTATCATCATCATCATCATCATCATCATCATCATCATCATCATCGCCATCGCCATTGCTGTCCACCTTTGTCTTGTAGTTCTGAAGTAAGTTTATACAGTATTTCTCATTATGTGTGGTGGCTGCTTTTTGTGGCAAAGTATTAGGAACCATTATAGAGATGTTTTTCCAATGATATTTTTCTTATCATTCCCAATGTTTGACTAAGAATGATGCTTTGTTTGTGTAGTGGCTGTTGAGCCAAATTACAGAGCAGCAATCTGTTATGGGGGCTACTGTTGTGATGGCAGNTTGTGGCAAAGTATTAGGAACCATTATAGAGATGTTTTTCCAATGATATTTTTCTTATCATTCCCAATGTTTGACTGAGAATGATGCTTTGTTTGTGTAGTGGCTGTTGAGCCAAATTACAGAGCAGCAATCTGTTATGGGGGCTACTGTTGTGATGGCAGCTGTACACAGCGCCAAAGTTAATGCATCTCATGAAGTTATAGGAGACGTGGCGAGGATATTTCTCATTCTGAGTTTGACAGAGATATCTGCTGAACAGCAGGGTTCTATCTGGAAGCTCACCAAGATGTTTGTTTAGAATGCACAAGTACTTACAGGGGGGTACTCGTAGATAGACAAACAAAAGTCAGATGAACACATTTTCCACACTGATGCGTGGTCGGCCAACATTTTGCTGGCTAGACCAGCTTCATCAGGGCGGCGAGCGGTAACACACTGCAGTTTGGTGAGCAGTGATTGGCAAACTANGTTTGGTGAGCGGCGATTGGCAAACAATCATCATCATCATCATCCTCGTCGTCATCCAGACTGCAGTGTGCCACCACTCACTAGACTGATGAAGCTGGTATTGCCAGTGAAATGTTGCACATCCACGTGGAAAATGTGTTCATCTGACTTTTGTTTGTGTATGTCTATCTGTGAGTACTTGTGCATTCTGTCTACTTTTTATAATGTAATTAGTAGCCTAGCAGCCTATTCCCGCCATATCTCAAGATATTTGTTTGTTAGGGTTGAAGAGTAGTTTTTGCCCATTCAGTCATATGTTTTAGAATAATTCTGAACAATTTAGTTTAGGTAAAAACTACAGGACTCTGTTTTCATCAGTTTTAAGGTAAATCTCCACTTCTTAAAGTGCCTACTTAGTGTGTTTCTTGTCATTTCGGGTGTTCTTGATGAAGTACCTATGTATGTGTGTGGCAGTGGAGGTCATAAGCATGAATGGGTTTGTAATGGGGCCTAGAAACATCTGCTATGTACAGATAAAACAATAGTGTTACGCGTGACGGTCGAGAGACAGGAGCGCGTCGGCATCTCAAAAGGTGTATGTTTCTAGTTCTGTGCTAGACCAGTCGCACAGGTGCGGGAGGGTACAGACCTTACTGTGGTGGTATCTGTAAAATCTGGCTCTTGGTTTTGATGATGCCTTTGTATAGAGTCGGGCGGGTAGGCCACTGGCTTACCTCCCATTGCCGGGTGACGGGTGCTCGCCGGCGTAGATCCGGTGTCGGGACTCCTGACCCGGCTGGTTGGCAGTGACGGCGTCTGCTGGACGGCTTGGCTAAGAGGCTGGTTTGGCTGCGGCTGGTGGGCCTCCGGCTCGCTGCTGCTGGTGGGTGGTGCTGGTCCGACGTCATCAGCTGGCTCGACGCATAGTTCCACAGGTAGGCTTAGGCGGAGGACCTCGACAACTGGGTGTGCAGCTCCGGTGAGTTTCACCAGGCGACCAAACAAGTTACTGGGGGAACTGCGAGGTGAGGCCTCAACAGTTGGTGGGTGGCGTTAGCTCGTTCCCAGGGGGTTAGGTAGCTGAAGGATGGGACAGGTTGTTTAAGCAGTGCTTGCTTGCCAGCTAGGATGGCAGCTGCCTTCCTGTCACTCCACATACTACCCCTCCTGTGGGTGAACTCCATTTACCAGGGATGAGGTGCTACGGTTCACTTTTGCAACGCGGCGGCAGGCAACGGTAACCCTAGCTAGAGTGTATCCCAGAAGGGGTGTCACTTACTAGTGATCGTGGAGCGACCCTACNGGCAGGCAACGGTAACCCTAGCTAGAGTGTATCCCAGAAGGGGTGTCACTTACTAGTGATCGTGGAGCGACCCTACGTGTGCACCAGTTACCTCTATGTGCCTGGTCCACAGTATGGGTGGTTGTCTAATGGGTTGTGTTTTGATGACGTACGTCAAGTCCTTTTTAGGGGACAGGCCGCAGTCCTACACTAAGTTCGGGAAAACCAGTATCATATCCGCAGTTCCCTGCCTCTCCTTTGTGGGGTGACGCTTACCAGAGATGGCTAAGCACAATTCACATAAGAAAGGGCAGACANAGTTCCCTGCCTCTCCTTTGTGGGGTGACGCTTACCAGAGATGGCTAAGCACAATTCACATAAGAAAGGGCAGACGACGGTTAAATTGGATACAGGTTTTATTCTATCCAGAAAAGAACACGATGACCCGTACTTTCCTACTGTAAACAAGGCACTGATTAACTCTCGGAAGGTAAGTAAAGACAGGTGAAGGGGTCTGTCAATTTGAAAAGCCTAGCCTGGAGGGTGAGCTAGAAGAACACAGAGCAACATATTAGGTAGCCGTGATAACAATTAAACCGTAACTGAATGTGGTGTTCGTCCTGAAGGGACTTAAGGGGGTTATGGGGTGTGGGTTTGACATCAGGTGTCAAGTGTAAGGGGGGAACAACAACTCTTCTGGGACTGCAGCATGTGCTTGAAGAAGTCCAGCGTTGTTTTGGCTGGTGATCAACTGGTGGCCTCTCGTTAGTAGGGCGGAAGAGAGCAGATGGAGCAGAGAACCTTAGCACGACTTGTGCAAAGGCGAGCTGCTGGTATCAACTGCCATTCTGCGGCAGTGCAGGGACATATTCTCCTGCGCGAGGGGTGTGTTGGGTAGCTTCTACCTTCGGGTAGCTTCGGTGGAGGTGGCTCCTCCCACGTAGGCGGAGCCGTACTTGCTGCCATCTCTCGGGTGCGGTTGGAAGCTGATGTTCCTGTTGTGCGGATGGTATCTATCAGATGCGCGAGGTAAGGCACAGCTTCGCTGGTGTGGTGTACTGGTATTTTCCCATCTCACTGGGTTTTATTTAAGGCGAAGGCGATTTAATATATTTTCCTTGAGTTGCACTTAGGTCTCCAGGCATCCATCTTATTATAGGAGATGGAATGCAGGCTTGGGTAGCTGCCATTCAGGGTTGTATCACTTGTAGAGCACGTGATGATACGTAGTTGAAGCAAAAAAAGAAATTGTATATATACGCGTCACTCATCAGCGTTATAATGCATGCTTCAAAACTGACCATTATTGTATTCAAACTGATCTCCTTGTGGTGCAACCTGAGTAATACTGTGTTGAGTTGTGCTAGTTACCTAACCAAGGGAACACACACAAGACAAAAACCACACAACACTTTTAAAAGTGATTATTCAGTGCCACATTACTAAAATGAAACAACTGAGCTAGTTACTGACTAGTGATTGAATGAATATATTTAAAGAATCAAAGAGTACAAACCAAAGAGTACAAACTAACTATATGGCAGCAGTAGTTACTTATTATGATATTATAACAACACCCCCACTATATCAAATAAGTATACATATTTAAATGATACACAAAATCTAAACAAATTGAATGCCCAACATATTCATGAGGTGATAATGTTTAACAGTGTTCAAACTCTTGGTTAACAAGTCAGCTGGCATCTCATTTGTCTCCAAGTATTTCAGTTCTACACTTTTATTACTGACACATTCTCTACAAAAATGATAGTGCACATCAATGTGTTTAGTTCGCTTATGGTGAACATTATTTACAGAGAGTTTAAGTGTCCCTTGATTGTCATTAAACACAGTTATAGGATATAGATCTCCAGTTATTTCACACAAGTTGCATAAATATATTGCTTCCCTACACGCTTCTGTGACACCCATGTATTCTGCTTCCTTGCTTGATAAAGCTATGGTTCTCTGTTTCTTTGTTTCCCATGAGATTGCACACCCAGCCAATACAAAGCACAAGCCAGTGTATGACTTCCTATCTATAACGTTATTTTCCCAATCAGCATTAACAAACCCTTCTAAATGCGGATTTCCGTTTTTTCTATATTTGAGACCAAAATGCTTTGTTTTCTTTAAGTACCTCAGCACTCGCTTAACATACAACCATGTTTCCTGATTATAACAGTTATTAAATTGGCTTAAGTAACTAATCGCAAATGCTATATCAGGCCTAGTTAAAACCACCAAATATATAAGACTTCCAATAAGCTGTTGGTATGGCATTTAATTTAGCCTCTAAAGGAGTATCTGCAATTTTACATTCTGTCATATAAAATTTTTTTAATAATTGGTCTATATAATTTTTCTGAGTCAAAGTAATTTCACCTTTAGTTTTGTCTACATTTACACTCATTCCAAGACATTGTTTAACCTCTCCTAAGTCCTTGATTTTAAACTGTGACTCTAATGCATTTTTTAAACACATAGTTTTATTATCATTAGAAAAAATTAAGAAGTTGTAGACATAAAGTGTAACAATTGTTCTGCGACTATTCTTATTCTTGGTATACAAACAAGACTATCTTAGAACGCTTATAACCCATTTTGATGAGACACTCATCGACCTTCTTGTACCATGCTCTTGAAGACTGCTTTAAGCCATAAATGGTCTGTTTTAATGTAAGTACTTTTCCACAACTTTTTGTTACAGGAAAACCATCTGGTTTTTGCATATAAATTGTTTCCTTAAGCTCCCCATTCAAGAAAGCCGTAGTCACGTCAAGATGTGTTATATTTAAACCTCACTGAGCAGATAATGTAAATAACAATCTCAGTGTTGTATGCCTAACAACAGGTGAAAATGTCTCTGAATAGTCCACATCTTTTTTTTGCATATAACCACACGCCACGAGCCTAGCACGATAACAAACATTATCATCATTGTCATATTAATTTTTTAGAACCCATTTGCACTTCACAACCGTACCATTTTTTGGAGCATCTGCCAACTCCCATGCACTATTATCATCAAAACACTTAAGTTCTTTATTCACAGCCTTTAACCACTGCTCTCTTTCAGGTCCTTTTAGTGCTTCTTCCGGAGATGCCGTTCGCATCATCAAATACATTTTCTTCAACACACATATCTGAAAATCCTAAACGATCTGGTTTCTTTCTGCTCCTCCTCATTGGCCTGTTTTCTGGTTCAGTAGTTTCAGTAGTATCATCAGTGTCTTCACCTTCACTTGGTGTATACGACTCATTAGATGATTCTACCACTGACTCTTCATTTTTTGCAGAAATGTCCCCCACTGAATCTAAACCTTCTTATGTTCAGCATTAGAAGTGCTCTCATTTACTGGTATGATAGCTTCTTCTTCCATGATGATGACATCTCTGCTAGTTGTCATAGATTTAGTCCTTGGGTTGTAAAGTCTGTAACCTTTGACATTTTCTGGAAATCCCATCAATATATATTTCTCTGACTTCTTGTCCCATTTTTGTCTTCTTTCCTTTGCTACATGAACCATCACAGTACTGCCAAATATTCTCAGATGGTTTATGTCAGGTTTTCTTCCTGTCCACATTTCAAATGGCGTTTTTCCATCCAACACTGATGCTACAATTCGATTCTGAAGATAAACAGCGGTGTTTGTCGCCTCAGCCCAAAATTCTTTGCCAAAGTTTGCGTCAAACAACAGGCACCTCACCTTGCTTTCTCCACGATTGTGCGATTACGGCGTTCACATAATCCATTTTGCTCTGGTTTGTAAGCGTTTGTTTTTTGATGATTAATCCTTTCCTTTACCAAGTATGTATCAAATTCTCTATTACAAAACTCACCTCCATTGCCACTTCTCAATGCTTTGATTCTTTTGTTAGTTTCATTTTCCACTTTTGCTCTAAATTCCTTAAAACAAGTCAAGGCTTCGGTTTTGTATTTTAGAAAATATACAAATATCATGCAACTATAATCATTGACAAACAGCATAAAGTATTTAGAACCACCAATGGATTCTTTCTCCATAGGTCCACAAATGTCTGTGTGAAGTACTCCGAGTATCTCATTACTTCTTGAACCAACATTAGCAAAAGGCAGTTGACTTTGCTTACTTTCACAGCAAACTGCGCATGATGACTTACTTATTGTAGCTTTTTCATCAAGGTCAATACCCTCTGTGGCAGTTTTCATTTTATTCAAATAGTTGCTGTTTATGTGACCTAACCTGCGATGCCATGTGTTTGCAGACACCACGGATGCAGCAAGTACACTTTTTGGCATTCTCAACTTGTAAACTCCATTTATGAACAAAGACGTGGCCACTAATACACCATTTGCATTGTAAACATTGCAACCTTTCCTGGTAAACTGTACTTTATTCCCGTTGCTAATTAACTGGCTCACGGACACCAGATTAGTCGTTAAATCTGGTACACAGAATGCGCCTTTCACTGGCACCTCAAACTCACACTCTTCAGTTTTTGTTACAATANGGACACCAGATTAGTCGTTAAATCTGGTACACAGAATGCGCCTTTCCTTGGCACCTCAAACTCTCACTCTCAGTTTTTGTTACAATATCAACGTCGCTGGTGCACAAAACCCAAACTTTATTATTGTTTGCAACAATAATTTCTTTATTTTCTAGGTATGAAGCATTCCTAATCCAACTTTCGTTTGCCGTCAAGTGCACGCTTGCACCCGAGTCAATGTACCACTCATCTTTGCCAAAATTCCCGCTTAGAAACACTGCACTGAATGCGTTTGTTTGTTTACAAAATATCTTCTTGTCATTTGAGCTGCCAGAATCATTTGGGCACTGGTTTTTGTAATGACCGAGCTGTTTACATTTGTAGCATTTGACATCTGCTTTGGCGTTTTCTCCATTTTTGCTTCCACCTGCCTTGACATTATTCTTATGTTGCCACTTCTGTGAACTCGCAAATGCGCCGCTAACTTCATTACAATCTTTTACGTTAAAATCCGTTTTCATATCCAACAACTTTGATTTAATGGCGTCTGTTGTGATGGGAATTCCTGAATGCTCAATGGCCATAATCATAGGGGAATATTTTTCTTTCAATCCAGCTAGCAATAAACATCCGATCCACTCGCCACTGATGTCAAACCCGGTCCCACATAACCTCTGACCGGTTTCTACCATTTGCGTTACATACGACGTCATAGAATTGCTGCTTTCCAGGCGAATCGAGATTAAATTCCGCAGTAAACTTATTCTTCTAGAAATACCTGCATCGTCGAATAGAGCCTTCAGCTTGTCCCACAGTTCTTTTGAGGTCGTCACATTCTTAATATGGACGAATAATGTTGAGTCGATGGTCATGATCAGTTTAGCCTTGGTCTTCGCGTCATCTGCTGCTTCTGCACTTTTCCCGGTAACTGGTTTAATGCAATGCAGCATGCCCTCCAGGATTAGAAAATTCTCCGCTGCGGAAGTCCACTCACTGTAGTTTCTCCCGACCCTTCAACTTAGATACGTTGACTAGATAGTTCAATGCCATATTTATAGCTTACACGAATACAAATAGTATCACTATGAACTTCTATCACTGTCGTATACCGTCGCAAGAAATAAAGTTTCTAGCATTTATTTGTAATGGAATTATGGGTCAGGGCCCATAACCTAAAATGAAACAACCGTGCTAGTTACTTACTAGCGATCAAATGAATATATTTAAAGAACCAAAGAGTACGAACCAAAGAGTACAAACTAACTAGATGGCAGTAGTAGTTACTTATTATGATATTATAACAACAATTACCTGATGCCTTCTTTTCTTATATTTAAATATGTACATTAAAATTCCAAGGTGTACTAACAAATTTTGTTACGAGCACTGCAATATTAAATACAGACCTTTCTTATATTAGTTGCAATCATATAATCATTTTATTTGAGTGAGCATTAACACACATTCTTTTCTTGAACTGATGATAAACACTTCCACCTTAAGTTACGTCAAACAGTTTGAATTAGAAAATGCCTCAATAATAGTTTCAATAATAATAATTTCATCTTGCAGTTGGACTATTGCCCTGTGGCAATTGCTTCCTGCTTCCTTCCCTCATCCCTTTTCACTCTCCAGTGCCTTCCTAAATTGCCCCATCCCTTTCACCATCACCAACTCCTCCCACAACACATTCCACTCCCTCACAGTTCTCACCAGCATGGACTGCCTTCCCCGGTCCATCCGCCTCCATAACCTCTGAAATTTTCTACTGTTTGTACCTCTCCCCCTGTTCAGCGCCCTGGTTAAATTTCCACTCTAACTTTCCCCAAACCTCCCACTCCATTCACCATTGTACATTCTGACCAGCCTCTGCATTTTTCGCCTGTCCCTTAAGACTCCATGGTAGAAAAAAATGTTCTGTCCACTAACTGCAGAAGTGGTTCTTCACTTAATCATAGGATAGTGCCACATATGTATATAACATACCTATGATGCATCAACTAGGTGGCGATCCTCAGAAACGCTGCTGATATATGTTACATAAGGGATGCATGAAAAAAATTAAGCAGATTATAGGTTATCGCAAAGTGATAACTGTAGGTGGCATGTTTGTGAGTCAGGGTTTTGTGCCATGCTCATATATATATTAACAAAACTGTGAACAGTCAANGGGTGGCAATTTTGTGAGTCAGGGTTTTGTGCCATGCTCATATATATATTAACAAAACTGTCAACGACCTACACCGATCATGTTTGTAAATTGTTTATGTAAAAGTAATACCTTTAATACAATGTGTTTGGTTTTATCCTGCCAATCAAGACTACAATATTTGTGGCATTTCCAATTATTTAAACATTTTAAAATTTCTATAGACTACGATGAAATGAGGAATACTACAATTTTATTGTGAGTTGGTAAATAAAACAAGTGTTGTTACTGTTAAACTAAAATCTTTGTTAAACATTTACTAAAAAGTTGGAGTGGTTAGGCAGGGGATGATAAAACAATGTTCATGATCACACGAAAAGACAGAAAATTGAAAATTTGATTAATGCTGTAGTTTTTTAAGAAATTACTCTACATTAATTATGGTATCAGTTTCTGTTTGCATCCCAAGTGAGTTGACCAATGGGAAACCGGCACAAACAGCCATATTGGGCAATCGGTGAAGAATATAATGTATAGCAGATCAGGTTAGTGCACTAACATTGTCTGCTGCTCCCAGATATAGGATGTTTGCATATCCATTTTTCGGTAATGAACATTCTTGAGCATACTGTTTTCACGCCAGCCTCTCCTAGAAAGTATATGCACTCAAAAAATTGTGTGCGCACATTATTTTATTTTGTGTAATTGTGCCACTACTATTAACAAAAACTGCTACCATTTGTTACGTTAATAAAATACATGTAGATTGCGTACTGGAAAAACAGTGGCGCAAATCATTATAACTGCAGATTACCATCAGACTAAATAAATATTGTTCATATAAGTAAAAGTTAATCAGAGGAACTTTTCTACATTTTCTACCACGAGGAGTTTAATTAAATGAAAGAACGTATTTTCGGCAGATTTGTGACCTTTGTATTTCCATTAAATTAAAATAATAATAACAAAATATTGCAACATGGAAACATGACTGCATCTATTATAGATCAAATCATTACACCAATACATTTCATTCTAGAATATTTTATGTTTGTCAAATTAATATTTAAAAAAATTAATTAATTAAAAATTTATATTTTGCAATATAAACAGGGCCCCTCACATTATTTCCTTAGTGGTGAAAATAAACAGAATCTTTGTATTCCATAAGTTACCATATAAAATATTCTATTCCATTTGCCAAATTAATACAAAATCACATCATTTAATCTTGAGTTAAAAAAAGATACTTTTAGAGTCACTCGTGCGGCTTATTAAAAAAAAACTAATTATTCCAAACTGACCAAACAATATTTTGAAAATGTTCATATCTTATTGTTGTGCCGTGTCCTAGAAAGCCGGACACCAACAAGAGCCACGCTGGTCGGTGAGCTGCATGCAATAACTGCACACCGCCGTCCCCCATACTCGAGAGGACGGGAAAGCGGAACTCGAACCACATTTCAATCCAGAAAAAAACACCCTCTGAAGACAGAGAATTCAAACCAACCAGTATTAGATATGCAACCTAACACTTCAAAAAAAAAAAAGAAGAAAGAAAAAACCTTGTAGGAAAACNAAAAAAAAAGAAGAAAGAAAAAACCTTGTAGGAAAACTTACCTATAAAGGGAGGGTTCAAACTATGATACTTGAGGGTGTGCATGCCTGCACACTTCCGGTCACCAAAATTAAATAAAAATACTAGTCGTCTACGTTGTGCTAAACTACATTTCCAATAAATATGCTAGCTGCATGTATTCTAAGTTAAACGCGCACTCTGCAACAACATCCTTCCTTGATATCGCAACAGCAGCCACTGCAGAGAGATGCGTCTGGTAGTCTCCGAGTCCAGTGTCCAAGTGTCCCTGGAGAAGCACGTCCTATGCAGAATAAGAGGCCAACTAGAGCGTAGCTGGCGGAAGAATACACTTGAATTTAGTTTCAGAGCTGCCGATAGATGGCACGGGGATGAACTAATGCTCATCTGGACGGTGCAAAGGGCACATATTTTCTGTGGCACGGCCTACAGACTGTGGACACAGTGGAAATTTACAGTGCTGGGAAGCAGTACTTCAAGGGTTCAGGCGCAGCTGGAATAATAAACGTTGTAACTGAGAGAGTCATGCCAGCATCCGGTGCATCCGATATGTGTGTCGCAAGTGTGGGTGTTCACACAGATACGGGCTGTGTGGAGTCCTCTTTGCCCGCCTACTTTTCTGTCAGTGAGCTTGCCGAGATGTGAAACTGACTTGTAAAGCCCAGAGTAAAATAACAAAGTCACCACTAATCCACTAAGTTGTAAATCCCAAATACTAATTACATTTAATTAACTTTCTTTCAAAAGAACTGCATCCCAAAAAAATTGTAATCCCATTAAGTTAATTTTTAATAATGTGCATTTTTTCGAAAAACGGCACTTAATGGCCCTGGTGACTGTAAATAGGATTCCAAATGTATGCAACCAAAAATGATTACTTTTGCTTTCAAAGTGGAGGCTGCTATTTTTGTCAATAGTTTTTTCACGTAGAAATGTCAATTTTTTTCTTTGATTACAATATATTCGTCATCTTGCAAAAACTTCTAATTACAATCAATAAATAGGATTAATATACTCTATGTCAATTCTTTGCTCAAACAAATATATACTGAAACCCCAGGGTTTCGTCACCAGCACCTCATGTGTGCAAGTGCCAACTGAGTTCTCCGTCCTGAGTCCAATAACCATCAACTCAGTAGTTGGCAAACTAACAAGAAAATATTGATTATAATTCTCTCTCTTAAACAGCTCAAATTCANAACCATCAACTCAGTAGTTGGCAAACTAACAAGAAAATATTGATTATAATTCTCTCTCTTAAACAGCTCAAATTCATTATCCATCCCCTACCAGAATAAGTGAAAGGCATGGGGGAAAATCTGGGATACTTTCCACAGGAATCCTCTTGCACACTCCCAGTGAAAACAAGAACAGTTTCTTAATTCAATTTTATATTGTGCAATTTCATTTTTTTTTAAATCCGCGTTTTTCTTTATACAATTGGACCTAGAATTATACCAAAATAGAGGTATAAATAGTTACATAAAAATTGTGTCCCAACGTGATATAAAGTAGCTCACAGTAGCATAATCAAACCTTATGACGATTACATAATATACAAGCCACGTGGCTTCTCCCAACATATATATGTATATATATGGCACATTAAATACTTTATAATTACAAGAAAATGCAATAAAACAGGCAATTATACCTATAAAATTTTTCATAACATAAAATATGGTGCGCAAAATGCCCATATTAGCTTTAGCCAGAAGGGTTCCTTATACAATACTTATCTTAAATGCATGATGATGCAGACGGGAGCCGAATACCAAGATGGCCCCAGCCTGGCCATTTTATACATCAGACCAGGGAAGAAATATTGCAACATTGCAATTTTCATAATTAGTTGGCATTTGACATAATAGCCAATTTAAACTCTTTATTTAAATTGACGCATGCGCAGGAACCAAAGCCAGTCTTTCATTTTTTTTCTTGTCTTTGTTATTGTACGTCTTGCAACTCCGCCGACGCTTGGGGAAGGGGATGAATCAAGGCGCAGCGACGTCATGAAACACGTGATCACTCTGCTGGCAGCACTAGTGGCGACACTCGTTGCGTCTGGCAGTATGAATTTTGACGTGCATGAAGACAGCCGGCTGCCGGGCTGCGGTCACTGCTGGAAGGCAGGCCCATTTGTCTCGTTTGGTGGTCTGTTTTTCGGCAAGGATGGAGATGTTCACGAGCCAGCAGACGAAACCTCCAACTTCAATTTAGGGTAAAGGAACACCATAATGTCCCCTTTTCAGGCAGCACGTAATTATTTCCACCGGGATGCGGAAATTTTTCGGTCGTGGCTCGTAAGGTGTTTAAGGGAGACATCCAGGCATCTGATTACAAAAGGTTTACACATTTGTGTATTACATATTATTTTCCATTGTTTTCAGATCATTCTGCTAATTTTGTTACTACCGCCACCTCATTTGCTAGGAAATCAGTATTTTTTTCTATTGTCCGTTTAAACTCAATGTGTTCATCCTTTGTTAAATGTACTGCTGAGCACACTATAGACTGTCCTTTCACTCCCCTTGTTTACTCGAAAATACACTGTTATCAAACTTTTGAATGTAGTCAGCCATGTCAAACACACTCTTTGTGCATATACTGTAACAGTCTGAAAGCTGGTGTTACAAGAAAGAAAATATAATCAATGCCTTACGGTATCAATATAAAAAAAAGTGTCAATTCACTGTCAAAGAAATATTCCCACAGTTTATCATAATATATAATAAGGATTAAAAACTTCTCTAACTCCAGAGTTTTAAGAGTAGCTGAACTGTACTGAGCATAGTTTGTACACTGTACAGAGTTTGTACAGCATATTTTGTTGCAAGGCAAACACAAAAAAGAACCACACAATTTGCCCTACAATATTTTTTCATCTACAAATGTCTGAACTGTGAAAAAAAAGTTTTCTTCAATCAAACAATTTTTTTTTATCTTACCCAAGTTATTTGTCTGTATGTGGGCAGTTAAATATTTAGTAGCTGGAACCAAATTATTTTGCATTCTCTAACTACTTGCCGCAAACATGTAACATACTTTCGGCGCAATCTGTGATTTGTTTGGAATACATTCCAATTTTCATTTTGTGATAAACATATAAAAATTTTGTCTGAGCTCTCCCATTTTCTGTCTCTGCCATCCAAAAACCTTACACACTCATCCATGGGTCAATAATCACTGATTGATGCTGGGTTATATTACTGAAGTATCATCTGACTGAAACAAGACACTACACTTTCAAACCTGAAGTTAATTCATTTCGATATGGTTCTGAAGAGTGTGTTTATGTAAGTGACAATATCAAATAACTTCCAAGTTCAATACTTTTTTTAATTTTGTAAAATCACTGTTGCACCACTGGTGTGTCAAATTTGTTTACATATTTTGTGGAATAAAAGTAAACATTAAGTAAGAAAGAAGGAACACAAATACAGACACTTTAATATTATTGTTCGAACACTCACAGAAATTTATAATTGAATAAAGACAAAAACTTAATAAAGTACTACCTTAAATGCATGTGTGCATTTACTTTTTATTATTCTATATTTACTGTGAGAAATAAATGTATTTTTGTAGTGCTACCCTTATGTTGAGAAAAATAATTTATATTAAAAAAATATATGAGTACGATGCTGAAAAAAATTACGGTTTTACAGTTTTCCATATCCCAAATATATACTTTATGTATGTGTTATTTTAACTCGTCATTTTTCCCATTTGGAATAGTTTTGCAGGAATTGTTTGTGAAGGCTGTTCACAGTAAACTGAGCACTTTTAAAAGCTTTACTTTATATCTACTTGTATGCAAACCGTGTATTATTCCCCATACGTATAACTAGCATTGCCATGGGTCTGATCTCTTTATTNATATCTACTTGTATGCAAACCGTGTATTATTCCCCATACGTATAACTAGCATTGCCATGGGTCTGATCTCTTTATTTGTGCTTTGGTCAAGTAAAAATGTAAAATTATTAGAAAAGTAAATATTTTACAAATTAGCTCATTCTTATACTTACATGCATAAAAAAATAGAAAGCAAGAGAAATAATTTCAGAATTGACGAATGTTCACCAACACTTTTAATTCAGCTTTAAGTCACGGAACTTTTCCCCCTCCGTCGTTACCACCTTTACTGGGCACGTGCCAGTCATTGTGACGCTGGTAGGAGCGGTGACATTTTCCAAAGATGGATTTTAAAAGTGTTCAGTTTAACATGAACAACCTATACCAAAATTAAGGGCACTGCCTACCAAGTACGAATCAATATTAAAGAAATTCCTCCTCAATCATTAATTGTAAAGATAACAATTTTGAACAAAAGTATTATACGTGAAATTTCTTAAGGAATACTGGCACATTGAGAAATCTGGCCAGTTTTCATGTTTGACATTTATTGTAAAATTTAACATTAAAATTTACATTTTATAAAAATCTTGATGAACAAAATAAATTGTTAAAAAATGTCTGATAAAGTTGCATTGAAATCTTTTTGGTTTGAAAGTGTTATCTTTCAAATTGATACAATGAGAAAATTGACTAATATCCTAAATGTGGCAGAAATTACATTCAAAACCTCCAGGCATATTTGGCTTCCACGTGACCAGACTACATTACAGCCAACGAAATGAATGCTGGTACTAAATGAACTCTGTTTGTTAGCACCACACAGTCGAGTGTAAACAGCATCAGAGTGTTATAGCTAGCATAACAAAATAGTTACTTTAAACNTTTGTTAGCACCACACAGTCGAGTGTAAACAGCATCAGAGTGTTATAGCTAGCATAACAAAATAGTTACTTTAAACCAACTAATAGATTGCATCTACAACAACCTTTGTAGAAGTTAAGACAATCATATTGACAAGTTGATTAAGTACCCACATATTGGTTGCACTGTACTAACTGCATACTGATAATGTTGAGACAAGCAAATATGTGTATAGTCCCTTATATCACTATTAAATATACATTTATTGGTTCAAGGGAATGCATGTGAATATTTGGAGTAATATCTACTTGGTTGTGTGAACAAAGTATTGTTCTGATTAAGAAAATACTCTGTCAAATATATTTGGGGTTGCTGCCGGATTTTTACGCGTGGGAATCGTGCCGGATGATGCAACTTGTCGGTGAGTTTTCTCGGGGATCTACAGTTTCCTCTGCCTGTGCATTCCGGTGCTGCTCCATACTCGTGTTCTTTCAGCCTCGTTGGTTCTCAAGATCTCAATGTTAAGAGCTGTCCATATCACTCCACTCCACTCACGTAAATTTATTTAATGCCAGCAACTAAATTTTCTTTTTAGTGAATATTGCTTCAGTGTCAATTTTTCGAAACTAAAACAAATGTCAGTTGCATTGGAGAAACCTACTTGATGTAAAATATTTNTTTGTTAGCACCACACAGTCGAGTGTAAACAGCATCAGAGTGTTATAGCTAGCATAACAAAATAGTTACTTTAAATCAACTAATAGATTGCATCTACAACAACCTTTGTAGAAGTTAAGACAATCATATTGACAAGTTGATTAAGTACCCACATATTGGTTGCACTGTACTAACTGCGTACTGATAATGTTGAGACAAGCAAATATGTGTATAGTCCCTTACANAGACAAGCAAATATGTGTATAGTCCCTTACATCACTATTAAATATACATTTATTGGTTCAAGGGAATGCATGTGAATATTTGGAGTAATATCTACTTGGTTGTGTGAACAAAGTATTGTTCTGATTAAGAAAATACTCTGTCAAATATATTTGGGGTTGCTGCCGGATTTTTACGCGTGGGAATCGTGCCGGATGATGCAACTGGTCGGTGAGTTTTCTCGGGATCTACAGTTTCCTCTGCCTGTGCATTCCGGCGCTGCTCCATACTCGTGTTCTTTCAGCCTCGTTGGTTCTCAAGATCTCAATGTTAAGAGCTGTCCATATCACTCCACTCCACTCACGTAAATTTATTTAATGCCAGCAACTAAATTTTCTTTTTAGTGAATATTGCTTCAGTGTCAATTTTTCGAAACTAAAACAAATGTCAGTTGCATTGGAGAAACCTACTTGATGTAAAATATTTGTGTTTTCAATATAAGTGGTGATGAAAAATAATTGGTACTTGTAAGCATTTATGTTGGTAACTAAATACAGAATCAGGAACTACTCAAACTGACCATGTCATATCTGATCATGTAGTGACAAGGTAGGCCACATATTTACTGAATTATTGCCATATTTAAATCTAATGTGGCATGCTGGTAGTACTTAAAGTTATCATTAAGTAAGTGTATGAAACCTTTTTATTCTGCCATATTAGAAGATAGCATCATCTTAATAATTAAACTCAATATATCTCAATGAAAACTCAAGTGTGTCCAACCACATTTGGCATACAAATAGTACAAAGGAAGGATATATATAAATTCTGCATGGCAGTTTCTTTCTTTCAAAATAGTTGTCTTATTCTTTTAATTCTTTGAAACCATTAAATCAAGTTGTATGAAAACTTATTTTGCTGAAGTACGCATGATGTGTTCTGAATTAACTGGTTAATAGGCTATTGTAGTGTTGCAAGGATGCCTGCGGGGCGTATCTGAGTTTGTGAGGGATGGAGGTCTTAATAAAAATAAAAGAACTAAATTTGTTGATTTTTCAATTTATTCACACAGCTATTATTTATAGCATTAAATTATCTATCTCCACTATTACTCTTTTTATTTCTCAGTGAGCACAGTATTTAATATCTATTTCAACTCTAATTAATGTCCTACTTAATGTCTCTGTTTGGTTACAGTTGATTAACTCAATCAAAGCGTGACAAAGAAGCGAGCATGTAACAGTAGTTTATCACCCCCCATTTTGAAGGTATCGCCATATTGTCATTTTTCTCAGGAAATAATCAACCAACTCTCATTAAATTTGGTAGAAAATTCCTTATGCAGCCTAGTTTTTGAAACACAACATCCTACTACTTCTTAGTCTTTGACGACTTATCAAAATGAGACAGATATGTGCGAGTAGTGGAAAGAAAGTTTAATAGTTATATAGACAATCATTTCTTGTTTCTTATTGTGTCAGGAATCCTATAGCTAATGTTTTAGGCACATCATTTATCACATTTGTACTCCCCAAGATATTCACAGCTCCTATAGTAGTAGTTGTTCCCCCCCCCCCCCNTTTTACAAGAAATTAATTTTATTGGCTGATATTCGTTACCTCATTTTAAAATTTCTACTAACCCTATTTGTCAGTTTTGTTCATAGTTATGAGGTAAACTGTACTGTACAAAAATGTAGACGAGAATACTATTAACATTAGAAATATTGAATAATAAATACTTATGTCTCATACAGTAAAGTTGTAGGACTTACAAAAATGTTTTCTTTTGTAACCATACACGTTTATGCAGTTTTTGCATTGTAATAACGTATATTTTATGTGTTCTAGTCATTTGTTGACTGTTTCACTTGCAATGTGTGATTTCATCTTGATTAATCAATCAGATTATACCATTTTACCGGATTCATTTCACTGGACTGGGAAAATATTTCCTGAATAAATTCATTTACAATGAAATTATTAAATTTGATTTTATTTCGTTGTATGAATGCACATCAAGGCAAATTAATTATGACATTTAAATTTCTGCTATGAAAAAATACAAATTTTCTAAGGGATATGTATTCTGAATGTTGTGTACTAGACAATATATGATAGTTGAATAATAATTAGCTTATTAATCAATTAACTTAAGTAGCTACATACCAAAATAGAGAAACAAAATGAACTAATATTTTGTAACTAAGACTAATAAATAGTTTGTAAGTGCAACTATCCAAAATGGCTTATGTGATTTCAAAGTTCAGCACGCTGCCGAATGGTAGGTATAAGAGCAGGGAAACTCTAAAAAGGGCACAAGAATACATTTAGACTATTCTTCTTTACTTCCAAATATTATAAACCCCAACCACATCTGTCCCTAAAAGAAAACTGTTTCTTTCTTACTACTCTTTGTTTAGAACTTTTATAGAAATTACAGCAACTTGCATGTGTGTGTCTATATAAATGTGTGTAGGCACGCATTCATCAGTGTATATATATATATATATATATATATATATATATATATATATATATATTTATAAACGAAATTAAGAAAATATTATTACACTGCAGTATGATTAGAAATGTTAGCTGATTTATNCGCATTCATCAGTGTATATATATATATATATATATATATATTTATAAACGAAATTAAGAAAATATTATTACACTGCAGTATGATTAGAAATGTTAGCTGATTTATCCTTAAATGTTTGAAATCATTTGGCTGGATATTTTTCTAGTGATGAGTTTAGTTTTGAAGTTTTTTCCGCAGTGTAAGTCAGCTGTTTTCGCTTACTTCTAGTGTACGACTTGGCANTTCTAGCGTACGACTTGGCAAAACTCCAACAATGTCCACATCAAATGTTTCCTTGCCTTAAACTGCATGCACATTCCCCCCAAATGTGATAATTACATACATTGTTCTTAGTGCAGCATGCATAGTGTACAATAGGCATTATCCCCATTATCAATTGTTTATCACAGCAAGTCATATGATACCTGCAAACACAATAGTGTTGTTCATGATATTCCCACTGCCGAGCTCCAAAGGCCTGCGACAGGGGGATGATGGCAGTTTCTAGGTCTCGTGACTTATCGCTGAATTTGCTTAACTTTAAATAACTTGACCTTACTTGATGAGCAAGTAGTGTGGGGATTTAAATTATTTTGATTAACAATTTTTTAGGCATCATTAGGTATCCTGGCCTCTACACTAAAAGAATGGTATAGAATTTATAAGTTGGATTTCAAATAATCTGCTATCAACTATGCAGTACAGGTAAAAATGTTTAGTGACCATAGCTACTTTCTCATATATACAAAAATTGCATTACAATTTGCAGATATAATTTGTTGTTATAAAATTTAGACAGTCTATAACTAAAGTATAGAATTGAAAAGAGAATTGACAGAAATTCATTGTGACTCCACATACACACCTGACGTCCTGTAAAAACGTATGTATTTATCGTTGGTTGTTCACCCTGTCATCTCTGCAAGTAACACAACTATTAAATCTTCAAGTAGGTCTACATGTTTACTTTGTAATTCTGCTGCATGTAAGCAAAACCGAAACTGTTTAAATTTGAGAGTACTTAGTTATCAGTAACAATGTTGGAATATTTTGTGTATAATATTAATATTATATTACACACACATATACATATAATGTATATAAAAAAATACTTCCCCTTTATGTGTCCACCATTCAACGATTGATTTGTGTTTATTTTCTGCCATGCAGAAAAAAGCAATGTATAATCTATTCTTGTTCTTTCTGAAATGCTTTTTACATTTGCAGTTTCACTATATGCATTAAGTTATCTGGAGCAAGCATAGCACATGTGATTACCTCTGAAATGAATGTGTACGCGTAGTGCCTGGCATCTCTCAGTGCTGTAGTAAACTGCCATATCCTGAACCAGTATAAAAATTTGCTAAAATTGCAGAGTTCATGCCTTGCAGCAGAAGAAATTTTACAGTTTGTTACAATTAAATTTATATTTTGTACTTTTCAATGTTATGTCATTGAATATGTTGTAAATTTGCCCTTTTTTGTTTTTTGATTTTAATAGTAATCAACTGTGTATTGTCTGTAGGATTTCTTCATATTTGTTGCTCTGTTATTAATAAACCTAAACGAATATTGAAATTTCAAAAATTGGCCATTTGCAATCCAACCTTAAACTGTAGTTTAAGATGAACATAATTTTAATAAATGTAATGATTTCTACAAAATCGNCCATTTGCAATCCAACCTTAAACTGTAGTTTAAGATGAACATAATTTTAATAAATGTAATGATTTCTACAAAATCGCTTGTGCCATGAACACTCATTTCATGACTCTTATTCATTTTTATCATGTCCTCTTAAGGAGCACCACCAAAACTCCATCATTAAGGATGGTCTAAAATTCCTTTCATCCCAATCTTCTCGCCTCTGCCTTCCCCATTTACTCTTACTCCACCTTGCTGCCCTTCTTCGCACCTTCTCCAGCTCAAATACCTCCTCTTTCACATATGGGTCGCAGACTNCTTACTCCACCTTGCTGCCCTTCTTCGCACCTTCTCCAGCTCAAATACCTCCTCTTTCACATATGGGTCGCAGACTACAGCTGCATATTCTATTATTGGCCTAGTCATAGGTTCATAAGCCTTCATCGTCTCGTGACTACACACAGTGGAACCTTAGTTTTGCCAGTTTTGTTGTATGAAACTCTCATTGTTAAAAGTAGTTGTGCCAACAAGGAAGTTTCAGATTGCAGTGGTATTTGGAAGGAACCCTGAAGTCACCATGAACAAGAAATTATTACAAATTGAGACTGGTATTAGCAGTGTTTATTACACTACACATATGTACATACTCCTCTCAGTATATCAGGCCACCATGTTTGTGAACACATTCTGCCAGATGCAGAATGAAATTGTAGATGTGTCCGTTGACAATTCATTCCATACAGCTTGAATATTGGCTCATGTTCCCGTAGATTTTGCAGTGCGAGTGGAGTCGTGAGAGTGGCCAATAGTATCCCACACATTTTCAGTTGGGGGTAGGTCTGGCTATGCGGCTGACCATAACGGAGTATCCGTGGCTTCAAGGCACGCTCTTGAGACGGTAGCNTTGGGGGTAGGTCTGGCTATGCGGCTGACCATAACGGAGTATCCGTGGCTTCAAGGCACGCTCTTGAGACGGTAGTAGTATGAGGACCAGCGTTGTCTTCTTGGAATAGGGCACTGGCGTGAGCATTTCCAAGGGGCAGCGCCACTGTTTGCAGGACCTCATGAACGTACCGTTGGGCGGTCAAGTGCATGTGATGAAGATTGATAGTTGATCAGGCATCGTACGAAATCACGCCCCGCACCATGACATCTGGCCGTCTGGATACGTGATGTGCGACAACGAACTGATCTTCTTGCCGNTTGGGGGTAGGTCTGGCTATGCGGCTGACCATAACGGAGTATCCGTGGCTTCAAGGCACGCTCTTGAGACGGTAGCAGTATGAGGACCAGCGCTGTCTTCTTGGAATAGGGCACTGGCGTGAGCCTTTCCAAGGGGCAGGGCCACTGGTTGCAGGACCTCATGAACGTACCGTTGGGCGGTCAAGTGCATGTGATGAAGATCNGCCACTGGTTGCAGGACCTCATGAACGTACCGTTGGGCGGTCAAGTGCATGTGATGAAGATTGATAGTTGATCAGGCATCGTACGAAATCACGCCCCGCACCATGACATCTGGCCGTCTGGATACGTGATGTGCGACAACGAACTGATCTTCTTGCCGCTACCCACGTTGCCTTCGCGCACTGATATGTCGGTCATCGCCATTATGACAAAAGTGGGACTTATCATAGAAGATACCCCCTGCCATTCTGCGTGGCTCCATGCCAGTTGGTCATGACACCATTGCATTCTGTGGCAGTGTCGATGTGTTAAGGGCATTGTGACAGTCTGCGGGCTTGTTGTAGTGCAGCATCCTGCAGCTATCTGCCAGCAGTACTGGCACTCACAGGATGGGCATCACTGTTTACTTAAATTCTGCAATAGTGGTGGTTGGGACACACCATACAAGTCAGACAATCCATCTGTTCCTCTCCCTCGGTTGTGTTCTTCGCTGTCTCCCAGATCTATTGTGTCGTGTGTGCATGTCTTACTCTGTCCATTGGTACTAACAGTGTGCTATGGTAACATCCGCATGACCGTTACGGCACACAGCACGGCAAAATTACCATCCCGCTTCCTGCAGACCTACGATGTGGCCGCTTTCGAACATGCCCATCTGTTTAAAGTGCAGTCGAACTCATCTCTGAGACATATTACTCTTTGAAGGTGTTTTGATGCAGCAGCATGAGTCAGAATGATATCATACGCATTGGAACAATCTTATACAGTCTGGCTGGTACAGAAATAAGGTCTGCCCAAGCTGATGTCACTTATGTAGCAGAGCATGAAATGTGAATCATTTGTATGTCTCACATTTCCAAACTGAACCACCACATTTCATTCTTATAGGTTGCTTCCTTATGGGTGCAACTAGTTTTTGGGAGATGAGAAAATGTACCAGGGTATTTAAGGCTTTTATTTGGTCCTTTGGAATACATACATTTTGCTATTAATGACATAAATGAAGCAAGAACTTCCCATCAGCACTAATAACAAAACCTTTTCCCAAAACTGTACTTTAATACAAAGACACAATTTGTAAATTTTACAAAATTTTTTTTTTTTATAAAACATCTAGTTGGTGAAAAAACTTGATAGTAAACATAAAATTCACTTTGATAAAATTGGGTTTTTAAAGAAAAAACTAAAGATATGTTTGTATTGCTCCTAAGCTGTTGTGGTTTTAAGTTTTTTTTTGTTGTCTCCTGGTTTCACATCATCCCTGGAAGGCAATGGTCAGGGCAGGCTAGCGACCACCTGCGGAAGTCTCCAGAGAGCATGTTGAGAGTGTGTCAGGCTAGCAGGAGTTGCGGTGTCTGGAGTGATGCTGTATGTGGCCGGTGTGTGAAGGCAAGCAAATCGGCGAGGAGCAGCGGCTCATCGACGGCAGGGAGCAGGGGCATGCAGAAGGCAGTGGGTTCGCACCGCAATGCGACCCTGGCGGTGGCCAGGGAGATAGAGAGGATGCTGGCTTTGTTATCACCGCAGTACCACACTGTGTCCCCACAACACCATCACCTACTGCGTCAGCTGCTCGAGAACCTCAACACATCTGTGAGGGTGGACCCTGGACTGTGGACCACTGCCAGCCAGGTAAGCACGACTTTGTACCTCGCACTCTGTTGAGCATGAGCCAGCTGTTCCAAGTCAACTCCATTCACAGCATTTATTGTTCTAGTAACAAACTGCTGTGAGTATGTGTGTGAGTGATACACTCTCATTTTCACATGCAGCCAAAATTTTAAATTTATTAAGTCATTGTGTACTGCTGCTGTACTTAAACTATGCTGGTTTAATTTTCGCTGGCACCTAAGTTTGTATTACTTTTTGAGTTTCAAATACTACTACTTGTAAATACTAATCATATTGCTGCAAACATGCGCCACAAGACCACAACTCAGAACTACAGTGGAACTGCGTTGCAACGATAGTCGACAATGGCAAAATAAATTATAGCTATAGCGAGTTATCGTTATAACAAAATTTACTATGCCCAATTATTTTTTTTGTTATTGTATTTGGCCTTGTAGATCCTGTGTTTAACTAATGCCGTAATCTATGCGTATGCAGCAACAAGTTACTACAAAAAAAATTGAGACTTCTGACAGCAACATTATGTAACGACCCTGCTTCCTCCTGCATTCTTCTTCACCTCCTACAAGTCTGTAGAAGAGGCATGAGGAAGTTAGTTGCCTACTAATCAGCACTCTGCTTCACTCATTCTCTCTCTCTCTTATACACACACACACACACACAGAGAGAGAGAGAGAGAGAGAGAGCGCCTGGAGAATCACAGAACATCCCTCCCTATTTCTCTCTCCCCCCTTGTCTGCTGTCTCTCACCCCTCTGACCGATTCTCTTTTTCTCCTCCTCTCTCTCGCTCCTATAGTCAGCTTTGCTTTCTTCCCCTGCATCCGCTCCTCTGGCAGCTTCCTTTCTCCTCCCATCCCTTGTCCCTCCACATTTAGCACGCCACACCTCTCTCTCTCTATCTATATCTCTATATATATATATATATATCCCTATATATCTCTATATGTCTCATGCTCACAAAGCAAACAGCAGATCAATAATACACTTCCTCCAGTTCCATGTGTAGACACATTNCCTTGTCCCTCCACATTTAGCACGCCACACCTCTCTCTCTCTATCTATATATATATATATATATATATATATGTCTCATGCTCACAAAGCAAACAGCAGATCAATAATACACTTCCTCCAGTTCCATGTGCAGACACAGTAAATTTTCGTAATGGGAAGGGCTGGCACCTTGAACAGATGTTACTTTCCCATTCTCTTCCAACCGCAGACAACATATGTATCTGTTCAAACATTAACAAATGTAGCCGTATGGTAGGTTAGAAAAATATTTGGACAGTCAGGAATAATATTTTGAAAGAAGTAAAATATTTCAATATTGAAAACAGACATTTACAACAAATGAAAAACTTATGATTTTAACTTGTTTTACTATAGAAAAGTGTGAATTACCGGCATATGTTTACAATTTGTTTACTTAGGCACAAAATTTACATTACCTTTCTTTTTCCACTACTTTTGGCGTGCAGAATTCACTGTCTTGTACACTTGTAATAACANAAAATATTTGGACAGTCAGGAATAATATTTTGAAAGAAGTAAAATATTTCAATATTGAAAACAGACATTTACAACAAATGAAAAACTTATGATTTTAACTTGTTTTACTATATAAAAGTGTGAATTACCGGCATATGTTTACAATTTGTTTACTTACTTTGGCACAAAATTTGCATTACCTTTCTTTTTCCACTACTTTTGGCGTGCAGAATTCACTGTCTTGTACACTTGTAATAATATCTCATAGATTGTACTTCACAATTGCATACATGCTCTATTGATATTTCTGCTCAACTCAACAGTATAATTCACAAAAATTAGGCTCACTTCTTTAAAAAACAATTAAGTGTTGTCTGCTTTTCCTTACGAATGTGGTTTTTCAAAACAAAATCTTCAATACGTTGAAAGCTTGCCAATTCTAAAACAGAAGCATTTGAGAATTTATATAAATTGCTCAGTACGTCCAACTCTTTTGCTACAGCTGACTTAGTTTGTTGCTGCGCGATACCTACATCTACGTTTCTGTCGTCATTCTTGCCCTCTGAACTGTTGTTGCTCTCTTTGTGTGTTGTAATGTCAATTATCTCTGCATCTGTAATTTGCCCACAAACACCAACACAGGCATCTACTTTTACAGAATCTTAGAAACTGATATCTGTTCCCATCTTTTCTTTCAGCACCCCCTAATTTCTGGTTATTGAAGCGGTTCTGCCGCCTCTTTGAATCCGGTGTGTTTAAAGCAACCTGCAATTCTTTGGGGTGCTTTTTTTTTTCCATGCTACAGCGATTGCACGGGTGGCATCAAATACATTCCATTTGACCATTTCCTTCCTCATGTCCACTTTCCACTGCCAATTATGCACCAGCATTGTGCGGAAATGGTGTTTCATCTGGCGGAAAATCCCTTGGTCAAGGGGTTGCAATACACTTGTAATGTTGGGCGGCAGGAATTCAACCTCTACATTCCGTAAGGTCACGACAGGGTTTGCGGGGTAGTTATCGATAAACAAAACAACTTTGCTCTTTTGCACCCCTATTCTTGCGTCGAAAACTGAAGCCATTTTTTAGTTCAGAAGTCATCCGTGCCCTTTTGTTTGAGTCGTACGTGCACGGGATGTTGCGTACACCACCAAATGCTTGCTGCTTTGCATACTTTCCCATCACAAACTGCTTGAGCTTATCGCTACAGTCTGTTAGCGCATAGAAGCATGGTAAGACGCTCCTTAATAATTTTACCACCAACACAACGATCATCTTTAACTGCAAGCATTTTATCATGTAAAAGGTTGTAGAAAATGGCAGACTCGTCTGCATTATATACATAGTGGGGTTGGTATTGTTCTAGGAATCCTTCCAAAACTGGCTTCCAGTTGTTTACAAATACTTGATTAACTGTCTCTGCCCCACCCGATATAGTATACTGTGCTATTCCTCTTCTTTGCATAAAACGATGTAGCCAGCCCTCACTACAGTTAAAGTTGTCAATGTTCATTTGTAGTGCCAATTCTGATGTTTTTGCCTTGAGTATAGACAAACGGATTGGCAAGTCTGCAGAGCGCTGCTGACTGAACCATTCGAACAATGCTGACTCTAAATGTACATGTTGTGCAGTTCTAAGTTTTTTATTCCTAAAGGTGTACTATGTTGAAGAACAACCTGCTTGATCTTCTCCTTGTTTTTCAAGATAGTACAAAGTGTTGATCGTGGAAGGTTATATTTTCTGCCAATTTCACTTTTACTAACATTGTCTTCACACACGTATATGATTTTGAACTTTGTTGCAATGTCAAATGTTTTTCTTTTATTAGCACACTCCATAATTTAAACAGAACTAAGGTTTACAAAAACCGTAACACACAAAGCTATGCTCACGATTTAAATCCGCTCAACATAAGATGCAAAAAAACGTGTGCACTATCATAAACAATGTAGCATTGTCTAGCAACTGTTAGATGTAATCATGCTTTTCCCATTACACGCCTGGCATGTGGAGGAGCGGCAAGTGACCGAGTCTTCCTACCCCCACAACATAGGAGCGGTAGGCGGATAGCATCTCGCCACCCCTCCTACATTCAACAGTACTTACCATTCCCCTCTGCCCCCTCCTAGATNAAGCCATTTTTTAGTTCAGAAGTCATCCGTGCCCTTTTGTTTGAGTCGTACGTGCACGGGATGTTGCGTACACCACAAAATGCGTGCTGCTTTGCATACTTTCCCATCACAAACTGCTTGAGCTTATCGCTACAGTCTGTTAGTGCATAGAAGCATGGTAAGACGCTCCTTAATAATTTTACCACCAACACAACGATCATCTTTAACTGCAAGCATTTTATCATGTAAAAGGTTGTAGAAAATGGTAGACTCGTCTGCATTATATACATAGTGGGGTTGGTATTGTTCTAGTAATTCTTCCAAAACTGGCTTCCAGTTGTTTACAGGTACTTGATTAACTGTCTCTGCCCCACCCGATATAGTATACTGTGCTATTCCTCTTCTTTGCATAAAACAATGTAGCCAGCCCTCACTACAGTTAAAGTTGTCAATGTTCATTTGTAGTGCCAATTCTGATGTTTTTGCTCTGAGTATAGACAAACTGATTGGCAAATATGCAGAGCGCTGCTGACTGAACCATTCGAACAATGCTGACTCTAAATGTACATGTTGTGCAGTTCTAAGTTTTTTATTCCTAAAGGTGTACTATGTTGAAGAACAGCGTGCTTGATCTTCTCCTTGTTTTTCAAGATAGTAAAAAGTGTTGATCGTGGAAGGTTATATTTTCTGCCAATTTCACTTTTACTAACATTGTCTTCATACACGTATATGATTTTGAACTTTGTTGCAATGTCAAATGTTTTTCTTTTATTAGCACACTCCATAATTTAAACAGAACTAAGGTTTACAAAAACCGTAACACATAAAGCTATGCTCACGATTGAAATCCGCTCAACATAAGATGCAAAAAACCGTGCAAACTATCATAAACAATGTAGCATTGTCTAGCAACTGTTAGACGTAATCATGCTTTTCCCATTACATGCTTGGCACGTGGAGGAGCGGCAAGTGACCGAGTCTTCCTACCCCCACAACATAGGAGCGGTAGGTGGATAGCATCTTGCCGCCCCTCCTACATTCAACAGTACGTACCAT
>NQII01001331.1:426144-441297 GCA_002778355.1 Clitarchus hookeri
AAACTCGTTCTCACTGTTTGCTCCCTGTGCACACTCTGCCACCCCCACCCCCCTCCCGGGGGAAATGCTTGCACATACGGCCTTCACCGAGTTCGGACAGTGGCCACAGAGTGAGGAGGGCACCACTTTCCACTAGCTTTTTGCTAAAAACCTGTTTTTCAATTTTTGCCACTTATTATTTTTAACTAGGTACTCAAGTCAGTAATTGAATCTGTGTGTTTTCCCTCGTGATTTGAGGTCTTTAGTTTCTTTGTGCTCCCTTTTGTTTGTCTGTAGTAGTAATTTCAAATGCATGTCGAGATTTCAAGTTTCGAGAGGTTGTAATGACGCAGTATTATTACTTTTTGGGACACGTGTTTCATTTTCTTTCGCTTTACCAAGCTTCGTATATTTTATCGGGTTTGAAATTAAAAGCCGTGGTGGTTCGTTTTATCGTGATAGTTTGTTTATCGGGAATACGTTTGCGGTTTAACGTTTATCAGGCATCCGGTTGTCGTTTTAAAAGTCTTAGTTTCAGTAGCGTCAACATTAGATTAGCTTTTTTCAGACTGCGTCGACAGTATTGCCCGACAAGTTCGATAATCTTCTACGACGCAGTTTTGATAACATCTGGTGAGCGTGCGTGGCAGCCCACGCCAGGCCCTTATCTTTGGAGAGGGGGGTGATAGGCAGCGACAAATACATGTGTGCCTGTCGCCATGGAAGTCAGTTGAATCAAGTCAGTCGTCATCCAGTGCTCACCTAGGCCGCGTCGGGCATGGCGCTAACCCCCCACACCGGCAAACTTGAACTTGCTAGATTATTTCTAAGCCGGTGTGGAGGTCGCTGTATTTGTTTTTTCTTCGGACAACTTTTATGAGATAGTTAATCGACGACTGTGGCTCTGCTCTCTCATTTGTCTGTTTATCTGTGAACGGTTCGTACTCTGCATACCTGAGATCGTATGTGAACTGTTTCACTTGATTGGTAAATAAAAGTATCGAACAAATACACCGGAACTTGACTTTATTTAATATTTAATTGGCGTCCATTTAAAAGAATCTCGTGTTACTACCTCTTGAGCTAGTCGAGTGGTAATTTATAGATGGACTGGTGTCTAGTACAAGACCAGATGCATCTTCACAACATACAGGGAGCACCAGCGAGCTGGTTGACGGTGTTGTGTGTAACCTAGGTTGTTGCTCCAGACTAGGTTATACATCACTTTATAAAGCTGTATGAAATTTTTTAATTGACATTTCAATAAGAAAGGTGTGAAATCACGCTAGGCACTGTAAACAATGGTGGATGCAAGTAAATTACAATGAGGGACAAACTAACAGACAAAAAGGAAATTTTAAAAGTGTCTATAGTCTATTCTGTGTACTGGATTTCAGTGCAGTATATGAGATTTCTGAAAGCAGCATTTGATAAAACTGTTAGCGCTGGAACTAGAAATTTAGAATGGGATGGTAGGAGTTGAACCTGCATTATGCAGCATTATGGTTTGGTTAAGAATTGATGACGAGTGTGTGCAGGCGAGTCAGAAGTGAAGGGGGAGAGAGCAATAAATTAGAGAGAGGGGGTTGGGGGGGGGCAGAGGGAGATGTGATGGAGAGAGGAGTGGAGTGTGTTTGGAAGGCTAGGTTGTTGCGTCACCTAACTCTGTCCAGTGCAGGTGCTGATGCAGGAAGAAGCACTCGTAATGTGCAACTGCTGAGTGTTGAAAGCATGTACAGGTGAACATCAATTCATTGTCTCGCGTAGTTCTTAGATTATGCAGTAACAACAGGGAAGTGCTGATGCACATGGGACGATGGGTTGTCGGCCACATGAAGCATTCTACTGTTTGAGTAGCAGATAGCAGCAAGGTCATACATATGAATGCTCCACTCTGCTATTGCACCTCTGAGGAAAAATTTGCTGTAGTGTGCTTTCCGTGGGTAGAGGGAGTCTTACCTGCAGATAGCCATTGCTGTATGTTGATGCAGTATGGAGCACACACTATGAATCAACTAAAGGTGTACGAGCGAGTAAAACACTTTGGAATGTGAAGAACAAATGTGTCTGATGAAACCCAATCTGGTCACCCATCAACATCACAGTGACACCATCTCATTATCACAACTTTGCCTTGTTGAATGAGAATCTGCATGGTCACACGTTCAGTTTTCATGTCATCTACCATGTTACTTAATAAATGCACAAAATATTCAGACTTATTTTGAGTTCTTGCCATCCCAAAACCCTGAATTGCTTTCGAGCATTCAATAACAATGTGGAGTTAACTCTTGTCAGGTTACTTTTCATAAACGCCTATTATCTGTTCAATTTGTTTACACTTGGTTTTCAAAACTGACGTTGGCCAATATTTTCCCTGAGTTGAATATATTGTAGTTGCATTAGAACATGGTCAGAAGAAGGATAAAACAATTTAAAAGTGCATATTAATGTTACGTGCGCTGACCACAAGTTCAACACATGTACATTTTGACAATTCTATCAGCAGCACTGTAGTAGTACTGGAACACAGTAAGTGATTTCCTCGCACCTGGTGAGCACTAGTTCATACTCACTGTACGGTGTGTGTGTGTTGCAGTGGGTCGAAGCAAGGGAGATAGTGCCTGCGTGGGCGCCAGATTTGGGCAGTGTCCTGCACACCCTCTGCTCCAGCAGGATAGTGCGCGCTGAGAATGGAGTCCGCGGGACGCAGCTCAAGCTCATGCTCACCCTGGTCGGCAACCAGCGAGCCATCTTCAAGCCCCAGTGGTAGGTGAGGTCCTTACTCTCACGCTGCCAGCTTCTCCTGTGAATTTAAAGTACTATAAATGTGTTTGAAACTGGTTGTATTTATGTCTTCATGTCTAGTTCTCTCTTTTATTCCATACAATTGACATTTTCCCCTTGCCACACCTCTCACAGTAGAGCCTGCTGACAAGCAAGTGGGCAGACATACAGCATTAAAATAACTGGCGTTATTGAATGTCAAAGATGACAAGGGTGACAATGACAAGAGAATATTCATGGAAAAATAATCTTTTCAATGTAACTTCCATGCTGCTGCACATAGAAACAAAAATGGCCTGTATTCGTGTGTCCAGCAACACCTTTTAACTAACCCTGGTCGCGTGATTCTCTCGTCTAGCCAGCCTAAACAGGCGTGTTTGAAGGTCTGGGTGCATGTTGCACAACACACCGATTAAATGTCTCGCCCTTCACAGTTAAACCAATCACATCTGATGGATTGCTGCAAGCAGCAGGTTTCGCAGCGGTACTCAAGGCCATCTGTATACCTCAGCACGTTATTGCACCCTAGGCAGCGATAATGATAATGTACTTGCTTGACAGTGGGTGCACTGTATTGTGTATTGGCCTACGCTGGTGCATGTGACATGTCAGCACCTTTTGTTAGTGTTCTCTCCGGGCTTGTCAGCCAAGGTGGCAGCATCTGCTGGGTTCATTATGTTCTCCTCTCCTTCGGACATGCTGGGAGTTAGGTTGAGCGCCACAGGGTGTTTCGAGACTCCCTGAAATCTAATCTGGTTTCTGGGTTGCTTAGCCTGGCTTGTTCTCTTAATCTCAGGTTCGTGCTGACCTGGTTCTGCTAATAGAACACAGTTAAACTAACTGTGGCCCCACGTTGGGCGCCACTAAAACAACATCCCTACTTTTGATGTGTGACGGCCTAGGGAGAGCGACGTCACTTGAAACTGGAGGCGTTTGTACTACTACTTGTTGGCCTCGCATTGGTCCTATATATAACATAGGGCGTGTCGGGCGTCTACTTGGTACAAAGTCAGTGAGGGTGAGGTGGTGCCTCTGGGTGTTGGGCACACGAGGTTGGGCTGGCTTATCACTGGTGTCGCTTCCCTTCAGCTGTCGCTGGCTTGGGCTTGGTGTCTTTTCCTGGGACTGTAGCGGATGGCTGGGCAGGCGGATTCGGCTGCCGCCTGCAGGTTATCGAGGTGCCGGCGAGCTGGTTGGCACGTGGTCGGCTGGTGCTGGAGTCTCACTGGCAGCCTGTGGGTTGAACAGGACCACTCTCAAGGGGAGAATGTACCCCTGGCTTAGAAGTTTGACTGTGGGACGGGCAGCTCCAGGAACACTAATCGAGAGGCTAAAGAGGTTGGCAGGAGGGTACAAGGACAACTCGAGCATTGTAGCAGGGTTTTAGGGCTCGATGATGTACAGCTGTTTCATTTCTTTGATCTGCTGCTCTATTGTCGTCTTGCATTTGGCAGAGACTTCACCTTGTCGGTTGTGGATTATCTGGGAGCGCTGGTTAGGTGTATCTCGTGGGAGATCGTGGCTGTTTGGCGCAGCGTTCTGCGTTGTTCGAATACTCGGCGGTGGTCTTCGATAATCTGGTTCAGTATTTCCACAGCTTCCCCTTGAAGCTGGTGGTTCTACTCGTCACCCATAATGGGTTGTTGCAGTTCAGGCTCTGCAAACTTCCGCCAGGTTACCGACCTTCTCTTGGTAGCGCCTAGGTAGACTCGCCCCTGCTCGCAGTCTAGGATTGCTTGTTGCTCTGATAACCAGGGTTTTCCCAAAATAATCTCCTCTCCCAGGTCTTTGACTACGTGGAAATGTGTCTGGATCGCTTCGTCTGTGAACCGCAGGGTCAACTTCAGTCTTCCCTCTGTTAGTAGTCATGCTCCTTTCTGAACCATGTATTTCTGGATGTCGCCAGCAGGTTTGAATTGGCTTCTGTGCTCACGGGGTATGGCGTCCTGGCGGATAAAGTTGGCCTTAACTGCCGTGTCAAGTGTGGCGAGTATTTCGGTCTTCCCGACTAACACTTATTCGTGGAGGATCTCGTAGGATCGGCTTCTCCTGCATGATGGCGACTTGCAGGGCCACTTCCTCTACTTTGCCAGGGGTCCCGGCACTGTCTGGCATCTTAGCCTTTGTATTTCCCTGTTTGTTAGGGCTTTTCTCTGTGTTTTCCGGCTCCTCCTTTTTCTTTGGTTCGGGTGCTCGAGCCGGTCCTGCCTGTCTTCTCTGGAGTTTCTGCCATACGATTGGGCAGTGTCTGTGGAAGTGCTTAGCGCGACAATGCCAGCACTCTTGTAGTATTGTAGGTGGAGCAGCAGTAGGCCCAGACGTCCGGTCACGTATTGGGGTTTCGGTAGCAACCATTTTCCCTGTAGGTGCAGCTGTGGCCTTGGTTCTGGCGTGCGACTTGCGAGTGTCTGCCAGGTCTATCTCTAGAATAAGTGCCCGCTTCCCCAGCTCTTTGAGCATCGCTAGCTCTGGGTTGCGGAGGTGGGCACATATTTCTGGTAAGATGAGTCAGGTGATGAGTTTGACAGCGTCGAGCTCCTTTCGGCCGGGGTGAACTCATTGGAAGATTAACGCTTTGTGGCTAATAAAGAGTTTGACCTCCTCGTGAGCATAGAGCTCGTTAGTTAACTGCGCAACCATTCATGGTTCTGAGAAGTCTCTCTGACAGTTCTTCCCAGTTGATAACAAACTCCCCGTACTTGCTCACCACCTTTCTTGCATCACCTTGAAGCTGGGCCTTTGTCTTGAGTACCCACAAGGCTTTGGTTAGGCGTGTCCTCTCTAATTCCATCCAACATGCTTGGAGGAACTTGCGGGGATCCTCTTGGGTCTTCCCCAAGTATTCTGGTAAAGGCAGGAACTCAAGTACTGGCTGTCATTTTGGTGGTATGGGCTATATGTGTGCTATTTTATTTGTAGTATCTAGAACTGTTGAACTGTTGTATTTTGTAGTGCTAATTTGCACAGGACTTACAGTGACGTAAGTGCACAATTGCACATAAAACAAGCCCATTTAAACAGGTTAAAGTGTCCATGAAAGACGCTTTGCTGTTGAATGTCAAACCGAAACCCTTGAAGGAAAGGCGAAGGGAACTTGAGGGATTAATCGGCCAAGGAAATGTTCTGAAGTCAGTGGCCATGGCGGTGGTGTGGACCGACTGATGGACCAAGATTTTGATTGGGAGCAATTTGAGATGCCCCCTAAATACGCAGTTGTTTTTGGATATAACGGTAGTAAATATGAGGACCAGGAACTATTTGAGGAAGTGATCTGTGATGGACAAAAGTTCTAGCGACCACAGACTCATCATATTTGAAATCCACAGTGATGGAAGGAGTACCCCTCGGGTACAAGAAAACGAGGTGAGGTATGTCCACAACATGGCGGACTTGACTGCCTTCAACTGTACCGTGTTGAGGACGCTTTAAGAAAAAAGCACTCCACTGAAGAAAGCAGATATAGAAGAAAGGGTGAGTGCAATCACGGAAATAATAAAAGGGACCTGTGAAGAACAGCTACGCAAGACCACACCGGGCCTCTCAAACCTGTCATGGTGGGACAAGGAATTGGAAGAGGAACGGAAAGATCTGCGCAAAACAAGGAGAAGGCTACATAGACTCCGGGGTGAAGAGCATGAGCAATTCTCCTGGGTCTATAAGCTCAAAAAACAGGTCTACTTTGGCAGGGTGTGGAAGAAGAAGACACGGTCGTGGGAGGAGTTCGTAACTCGTGCAGGAAACAAGGATCCTTTTGGCCTCATTTACAAGCTTGCGGCGAATATGGTTAAAAGAAACTCCCAACCACCATGCATAAGCGTAAATGGAATAATGTTGACAGATCAGCATAGATAAATGGAAGTCCTGCTTCACACACTCCTACCAGATGACTTTCTTGTGGAAGAGGGGGAGGAGCACATGAGAAAGAGACAGCTAACGGAAATTGTACCTGAAGTCCAATTGTACACTTGTACCCGCCAGCACGCTACCCGTCGTGCTGGCGGGTAGCGAGGCGGTGTCGTGCAAAGCAAGACTATTGACTGTGCTGCGAATGCCAGTGACGACTTGAAGAAGTCGGTTGACTCTTGGGCAGAGTGACATTCTCAGAAGGATGACGTGACGTCGGTGGGCGCTTGGCCAGAGTAACGACGTGCTACTGACCTGGTGCAAGACAGTCTCTCGGTATGCGCTCTGGCAGAGTGACCTGCAAATGACTGACGCGAGACAGCCTCGAACTGAGGACTGCGAGCCCTATTTATACCCAGTTCACAGGACCTGTGTGGGGTGAAGGGGTGTGGTAAAAGAGAAAACGCACAGAGAAGAGATGTAGAGAGAGCGGCAGCCGAAGCTGGTTGCGAGAGTATCCCTCTTGCAGCCGAAGGCTGGAGGTCGAAGAGAGCGGCGACCTGTTGCGAAGCGGGTTACGGCACAGCAGGTGGCAACAGCTGAGCAAGCCAACCCAGGGCTTCAAGGTATGCTGTGGTGTGTGCAGCGTAATGGCCCTTCTTAGGCGAGGCTAGACGAGATGATGACGTCGCTCATAGCGTGTCATGTGGTGTACGTATCAGGTGTGATGACGCTTGGCGGCAAGTGCCGGGTAGCAACGATTTTTTGGCTGCACTGGTAGAGAAGGCATCATCGGCTGAAGAACTGGTAGAAAACTGGAAGATCTTGGAGAGTCTTCAGGAGGACTGTTGCTGTCTGGCGGAGGCCTTGAGCACGACTGGTGCTATGGCGATCTATGTGAACAACTGGCATTTCTGCCGAGTGCACGGCGTTATATTCCTACCGGCTGGAGGGGTTCCTTCATGCCTGAAGAACTTCGTTAATCTCCGACCGCCACCCCCTCTTGTTCGGGCCAGATGACAACGCTGCTGCCATTTCGTGGCGAGGTTTGGTGTGGGTGTATGCGAGTGGTATCTGCAGTTCGCTAAGGGGCAAACTCTTACATGCCAGCGGCTGCTTCTTAGCAGGTTTACAAGCGGCGGGGGCGATGATGTAACTTTCTTTCATTATGTGGGTGCAGGCCTTGAGGGCGGCCAGTTAGGGTGCATGTGATGTGCACGTTATTATGCGAAGTTGAATATAATAATGTGTAGGAAGCATCACACATCAAACGTCATTAATAAAAACTTTAATACAAAGTTTTCATGAATACCAAGTTGTCTTCTTATCCCTTGGAATGAGATAGAGAATATAATGTTAATTTGTATGTTTAATGAGAATAAAAATATATTTGTTAATTTGTGTACTGTCAAGTCCATTAGTAAAAAGAATGTCTTATTTTCCAGTGTGGTGGTCAAAAAGGTGACATGTTAGTTAATTATTGCAATCACCTGTTATACATAGTCATCATTATTACGAACTGCAAAAATTAAGTTTTGTTACCATAAAGAAAAGATGAAACACATTGAGTAATCAGTTGTCCCCTTTTGTGTTAAATATTCACTTAGATGTAGTCAGGATGGTGGAAGCCACTTGAATGGTGATGTGTGTGTTGTTGAAGTGGAGAGCAGATGCAGGAGAGCAGGTTGATGGGTGTACAGGTACCCCCGTACAGAGGTGATAGAGGGGGCAGTGTACGCAGGGAAGGACCGGCACAATGCAGAGGTGGCCGCCTTCCACCTGAGCCTGGCGCTGGGTCTGCGACGCTGTCCACTCGCTGTCGGCCGCAAGGTGAACCTGCGGCGCGAGGTCATGCCAGTTGCAAGTGATAACCTGCTTGACACATTCTATCAGGAAGGTGCGTGGCATGTCCTCACAAACGTGCTGGGTGTCCCACATACATGAAGCCAGCTTTGTGGTTCACTAGGAGCATGTAAGAGAGCATGCAAAAGTATTGGTATTGAAGTTGCTGAAAATTATTACCTTGACAATCTGTACACCTCTGTTCACAGTTCAACATGCTCCAGTACATGTGCTGCAATTTGGACAGTTTGATAAGATTAAAGTTACTGTATATATTTTGCGATGTTTATGTGGGTAGTCTGTATATTTCCTTGATGGAAACAGTACACACATATGCAAGGCTGTCCAGAAGATTTGGGTACCTGGGGCAAAGATATTCTTAGCACCCCGTATTTGATGGAACACTACATACTTCAAATATAACTTACATCATTCAAAGTTACTTGTAGAAAACATGCTACTTGGAAATAGGTTTACCATTTGCTGTCAAACTAATAAAAATTAATGTTTTATAATGGAAATAGTATTCTATTCACATTAAACTGTTGCAGAGAACTATGTATAATTATTTCCATTGTCAATAAATTTTTAGTAAAAATTTAATTAAATTCTAATTTTTTCAGATGTATGTCATTAAAAGTGAATTTGGAAAGAGAGAGAAAAATTAGGGATGGAATCCTTGATGCTGCGATACCTCAATACCATCGATATTTTATGATATTGAGTATCGCATGGGAATATCCGAAAGTATCGTATTTTAACATTCAGCTAATGGGATTGACGCTCACCCTCACTGGGTCCGGCTAAGGCTCTTTCCCCTCCCCCTGCTATATCCGGGCCACTCAGAAGTAGTGGTCGCTGCTCTTCCGTGGTGGTTCTTGGGGCCTGTGGTGTGGTGTTTGGCCACTTCAATGATCCTGTGCTAGGCCAGAGCTGGTCGGGTTGGCACACGTGTAGGGGTGTCCCAGGTGTAATACTTAGGCTTCTGACTACTTCGTCAGCGCTGGCTGGCCGTGTGAAGGAGGTCGGCTTTTTTGGAGGTATCTGTGGGAGCAGTGACACGGCGCAGGGCACATACCACAGTAAACTCTGCGACGGCTTAGACAAACTGGTAGCTGACCCCCTCTAGTTAGCAGCCTCCTCCTCCTTCCAGGTGTATACATGGCTGGCACGTGAATCTCTACTCTCCAAGACTCCAGCCAGAGCTATCCCCTGCTTGGCTGCTTTCCCCTGCCCAGCCCTAAGGTGTGGTATAAGGGGGGTGACAGTTCAGGTAGGCAGATAGAGGTGTCCAAAAAGGGGTAGGCACGGCCTGATGGAGAGTAAGGTGCTGGCTGTTGGATAGGGTAGGTAGCCTGGACTACTGGCCTTCAGTCTAATGGCTTCGCGTGTGGGACGTCGCTGGCCAACTCAAGTACCAAACTAAGGGTTACAGTATCAGGTTTAGGGGTGTCCGTTCTTGTTGCTACTTGGCGAGTGGGACGTCGCTGGCAGGCCCAAGCATCACGAAGAAACAGAGCTCCTCGTCGGGGGTTCACCAATCATTCTCCAGCAAGTAACCTGGCGAGCGAGACGTTGCTGGTATACCCAGGCATGTACTGGAGGGGTGATAATCCAAGGGGACAACTGCTCTGGTGTTGCCCAGGAAGACGGGCTTACCAAATTTCACGTCGAGATAGTTCCCAAAGATTGAGGTAGGGAATGAGGTTCCGGCTCGTGACTATCCCTGCAATAGTATTACTAGGATTGGTGACGAAACAGGAGATAGCAGGTGCAAGGTGAAGAAGAGATAGAGCACTGGGAGTGACAATGCATCCAAGTTGATTTATGCCTGTTTATTGATTGCTCCTTAAACACACAAACCAGCCTGTACCCTGACAAGGGACTGAACGGCCAATCCTAAGTTGCCAACCGGTATCTAACCTAGTCTCGGAAGACGCGGCAGCGCAGGGGGTGAGGGCGTCCCCAAGTCAGCGGTACTCGAACTCGTCAACTGCAGGTGAGCTACGAGGTAGTTGGAGGTGCGGCAGGCTTCAGCGTGCTGGCGGGCAGTTAGGCAGTGTCATGCAGAGTAAAACTCTCGACTGTGCTGCGAATGGCTGTGACTACGTGAAGAAGTGGGTTGACTCTCGGGCAGAGAGGTGTTCTACGAAGGATGTCGCGGTGTATGTGGGCGCTCTGGCAGCTTTACATTATGCAACTAGACATCTGCGAGACAGCCTCTCTGTATGCCCTCGGGCAGAGTAACGGCATGCTACTGGACTGGCGCAAGACAACCTCGTGGTATGCACTCGGGCAGAGTGAGGTTCTGCAACTAGACTGAAGTGAGACAGCCTCTCATTATGCGCTTGGGCAGAGTAACAACGTGCTACTGAACTGGCGCTAGACAGTCTCTCGGTATGCGCTCGGGCAAAGTGGCATTCTGAAAATGACTGACACGAGACAGTCTCGAACTGGGGACTTGCGAGCCTTATTTATACATAACGCACAGGGCCAGAAAATGGAGGTGTTCGAGGCATGGACAACTGTAGAGGTCATGAGTGCTAAAAATAAGAAACAGGAGCTATTAAGGTTATGGGAATGAGGGCATTTGGCCGCTAGAAAGCAGGCTGTACAAAGTGCATGCTTTTGGAAGGCTCCCCTACTAGATTGCGGTTAGCAGTTCATCGCTGAGACACGTTTGTTCATTGAGATGCTGTGGCCCCGTGTTAATGATATTCTGCGCGTGCGGGCGTGCCGCACCTGCAGGATGTGTAAAAGGCCGGGTGATCACCTCCACATTGGAATTCCTCGTTAGCAGATTCATGCATGCCTTGCATTTGGAGGACAGCAGTGATTCTCCTTCCATTCGGCGCACAATTGCGCCATGCTGCTGAATGTTAATTTTGCATGCAGGATGTCATGCACGCCGGCCATTAAGTATGTGGCAAGTGCCAAGGAGGTGAGAATTCTGGCAAGGCAAGCACGCGCAATGATGGAAGACAGACACTATAATATAAGCTCTCGATTGGGCTGCCAGAGTCCTAATATTGGTTCAGGAGAAGTCAACAGTTCGTCAGCGAGATGGGTTGTCCGCTCTTCGTATGGTATAAAGTCACTTTGTGGTATAGCCGACGTACTCTATTCTGTCAGATTGTAACAACTAAAATTGGCACAATTCAATATTCCTGCTAACATTTGAAGTAGAGTTGTTTGTGACTTCTTGGTCGGCTAAAATTAAAGTTATAACTATTCCGAGAAATGGTGTGCAAGCCCCCAAAGCATTTACAAGGAGTTTGACCCTGCCCAGCTTGTGGAGTCATAATTTTTGGATTCGGAATAATAAGCTAAAACTCGGAGCAACTGCAAAGACGTAAGCAGGGGTAAAATTTGTAGTCTTCATGTATTTATTAATAGTATGGCAAGTGTAGAAGTAATTATTATTCTTTTGTAATAAGGTATTGGCGTATCATGTAAATAATTGGAAGATGGAAAAACTATGCTTATTTGTAACTTGATTAGTAATATATTAACAATGTACTAAGGTGACTTGGTGTATTAAAAATGAGTTATGCTAGTGAATCAATAAATTTTTTTTTTAATTTAGTTTCTATTAGTAGTGCAATGGATAGGTTCACTAAGTCTCCACTTGCTGCTATATATGAAAATTGTCGTAGAATATCTTTGGTAACACCTTGCTGGATTGTAAGTGGTCAGTTTGAGATTTGCAGTGATGTTTGAGGAGATACAGACCTTTTAGCAATTAAAATAGTGTTCAAACGTAGAGTTTACTGCGAGAAGTACCAAGTGATCTGGCATAGAAGCAGAAGTGGCCCTCAAAGGAAACAATATTAGGTATAGATGAACCTGAGTCATTCTACGCCTTTAGATATTTTGACTAAGTTTGGGAATTCTTTTAATTTATTTCTTGATTGTGCTCATCAAAACTACCCAGGTTGATGTGCACTACAGGTCCACGCTCGTCCAAAGAGAAGCCCTAGGCTAGACTTAACACTTTGCACAGTTTTTCATCTTAACATCCTGGGTGCAGATCGTGGTGACAGTCCCTCTTTACCTCGACTGTCTGGTGGCATCATTCTACCCGTGTGTTTTAGCAGCATGTTAAACGCACCCCTTAACACCATATAGGGAATGTCCGAGCATTGCGAGCTGCCCAGCCACATGACATAAGGTACCAAAGATTAAACAGTTTCTTCCCTACCTCTCCCTTTCATTTCCCATTCGTGACAGCTCCCACACCTGGAGAGCGGGTTTTGTAAATGCCTGTCGCTGGTCACTGTTGCGTTTACCAAATATTGTTNAGCGAGCTGCCCAGCCACATGACATAAGGTACCAAAGATTAAACAGTTTCTTCCCTACCTCTCCCTTTCATTTCCCATTTGTGACAGCTCCCACACCTGGAGAGCGGGTTTTGTAAATGCCTGTCGCTGGTCACTGTTGCGTTTACCAAATATTGTTGAAGCAACTTTCCTTTTCCACTGTTATTTCACAGTAGCCAAGCAGAATCAACTGCTCAATGTCAATTACTTTAGTTCTTGAATTGATGGACATTTCCTCTCTTACTTTGTCACAGGTGGCCAGGACTGCATTGGCCGCTGCAAAGTCCCATGTAGGCATCATGTGGCATTTTAAAAAAACCTAACTTCAACTCTGAAAAAATGAGTGCCGGCATTATCTGACATCAGGGATCATTCAAGTAAATACGGTAACACCTGCTCACGAACACTAGCACATGACTCGTTCCTTTTTCATTCTCCCCTCTCCTCCACCCCATCTCCTCGTGTCATGCCAAAGCCAATACAAGTATTTACAGCGCAGGACCAGCAGTAAATAAACAAAAACAGGCCATGCTGGTGTAAATGTTCCACCCCTATTTGTAACAACATTTATTTAATAATGTGGGATGCTTGTACAAGTAAATACAGTAATATTTACATTGTGAAAAACTGAAGAGGAGACAACACACAAGTACTTGCGTGGCAGTACACACACAAAAGTCAGATGAATACATTTTCCACGATCGCGATATTTGACTGGAGAGGCAATTTTCATCAGCCGGTGAGTGGTGGCACACTGCCACAAGCACCGCCTAAGATTACTTGTTTATTGTCTTCTTTTTATAATTTAATTAGAAGCCTAGCTGTCTATTCATGCCATAAATACAGTAATATGTTTGTTTTGGGTGCTCAGGACCATTTATGTTCTAAAACTGCAAGGCAATGGACTTTCTCATATCATAATTAGCAATTGAACATCACTGTTGAGTCAGAAAACCAGAGATACTTATCTAATATAGTGTGAATCCACGTATGGATTGTAAATGCAAATCATGACATGGGATTGAAACAACAAGCTTCCTGAAGTACTCAGTAGACACTGAATATCACGTCTAGGCCTACTTAAGAATGGCACACAATTCCATGTTATTCGGAGATGGTGGATCTGTAATTTCGTCAATGTATTCCAAGATATATAGGTATACTTGGAAATGTGGAGCTCAGATGAGTGAAACTGCCATGGTAAGACACCTAAAGTCAGATGAGTACTGTTTCATTGTGAAACATACAGGGCTGGTTCAACTGTCACTCAAACATAGTTTTTTAATTGGATGCTGGGTACAAGATGTGAAACTGACTGGCACCACACACGAGAAAACTAGCCAACAACAACAACTTGGTAAACACACAACAATGTGTGTGTGTAGGTGTGTGGGCTTAGGTATATCTGTGTGTGTGCATGTGTAGGTGAGAGGACTGAGGTGGCTCTGCGAGTGTGCGTGTGTTGTTCGGGCGTGCGTACTTGGGAGGGCTTAGGTGGCAGTGTGTGTGCAGGGAACAACACATGTTTCTATGGCGTGTGCTACTACTGCAGTCCCCAGGACCCGGTGTGCGCCAACAGGGACACCATGGAGGGAGCCCTCATCATGTGGCTGCCGTCCCGCCTCCGTCTCAAGAAGTTCCGCAACCCGTGGCAGCGCACGTACAAGCCAGGGGTTTTTGCCAGGTATGAAAACCTTCCTTCCCTCTTACTTTCTGTTTCTCTCTGCCCTCACCCTACTCCTAGTGGCAGTTTCACTCACTTTCGTTTTCCGTCCGCAGTTCTGTTGTAATGCTGAAACACTATTGTATTGTCGAGCACATGCAGCAAACTCTGTTTACTTGTTCCAGGTGCAGGTAGTCACTGTGTTATTATCTGACATTACTGACAGGTGGTTGACTTCAGAAACGATGACTGCAGGAAAAATGGCAATGAACTATGCAGACTCTTTTTAACATTGTTCTGAAGGGAAGTTTTTCAGGACCATGCAGAATAAATTAATAAAATTATTTATACTGGAACATGTTTGAAATGGAAGTGATACATAGAGGTTCCACTGTGCTACATTGCTGGAATTGGAAGTTTTTTGCACTGACTGGCAGTACTTGAAACTATTAATAATTTGTTGAGCATGGTCTTACTGTTGCAGTGCAGTATAAAAAACAAATGTTTATTTATATATATAATTTTTTTTAAATAAAGTTGTTTACTTATGTTTATTTATGCATTTCAGTTCATGGCCATTGCTGCCATCTTTTACCAAAAAAGTAAAAATTTAACAATATTTATTCAAAGTTTTTCTCTCCCCCTTGCCCTTTTGTTCACCATCTCTTTCTGCACATCCCCCCCATCCCCAGTTCATAATCTCTGGTAGCATGTTAATTG
>NQII01001331.1:441334-504618 GCA_002778355.1 Clitarchus hookeri
ATTCCAAAAAATGACTGTAAAATTGCTGAATTTGTAAAAGGTACTGGCTGAATTTCACTACCTATAAACCAAATTGTGGTAAAAGTATTTTTTGTTAGTGAAATCTGCATTTGAGTGTCGTGACATGTATTTTGTTCAGTAGGCAAACAGATATTTTCCAAATAAAATAATACCCTACAAATGTATGTGTATACAAATCTCCTTGTCACAAAAAAAATATTGAGCGCCGCGTAACTTGTAAAAGTCTATTTTAAATTCCTTCTGACAGAAAAATTGGGTATTTTATTTTATATGTATATATAAATTTGTTCCAATAATCAAATATATTTTGAATGAAATGATAACACATACAGATATGTACAGTCTCTCAGTGATGCATAAAGAGCACTGCATAACTTTCACCAATAAACCACTTCCACCACACTGGTAAATCCTGGTAGGCTCCATGACATTGGCTTTAAATTTTACCTAGTTTCGCACCTCCACATTCAATAAGTTCACATACGAACATGATGATGATTGGAGGGCGGGAAGTTTACAAGCACTGTAGACTGTATTTTTTGTTTAGTAAATTGTAAACACACATGAATGGATCTACATACACATAATGCGCGAATGCATCATCAATAAGTGCTGTCATGACACCGACTGGTTAACCAAGATACTTTCTGATTCTACACAACTCGTGGTGGTATCTGGGTCACCTCCTCATGGTTAGATGTTACAAAGGGGAAATGTAGCTGCCACCACGGTAGTTAGTTTAAGATGGTTACCGACGTCCTAACTACTTATCTGTTGTGCATGGAACAATTTATGCACAGAACAGGGGCTGCCCTGTTAAGACTTTCTCTTTGAAAGGATGGGGATTCATGAGGGGATCTAACCTGGACACAATAAATTAATAAAGGAAGAGGCAGCAGGGAAAAGGTTCATAATGTCAAGAATTAACCCGCATGATTAACTTACCAAACTGCTATAATACACATTCATTTTGTGCTAACAGGAGAAAAACTCATTTATTTGGGAAAAAATTAATCCAATCTTCAATTAAAAAGAGGACCACATGTACAACACATGGTTAAACCCACACCTAACACACTGAGTTACCTGCCCAAAATCACTCTCTTCCCTGAATTACATGAACAGCAATATATCATAATAAGCATTAATTAACTCATGGGCTACCCACTCTGTCAGCCCCGACCAGCTCGAGCTCAAGTCGATTCACAAAATGAAATGAAACAAACATGTGGACTGTTGAAGAACAGTCAACCCGTGGAACATGACCCTCATACATGAATAACACTTTTATCACCTAAGCAATGTGTGCCGGTCTCTAACTTTGATGGAAACTGGAATCATATACAAACCACATATTGGACATCAAGAAAATGATACTGGATTCGTATATCTTATGTCAGATGCATGTACACAGTGGCAGCTGTCTCTTCCACCGTGGTCATGCTAATACTTGCTGTATTACTTTATGAAAGGCACCTAGAATTGTGTGAACAGACTTCCATAGTTAGTAATAAGAAAGAAGTTTCTAATTAGAATTTAATGAATTTTTATTTGGACCAAAACAGTAGTATAAAGATAGTTTCGTCTTTAAATTAACAGTAAACTTACTTAAACACTGCCTGAACTATAACATTATTAAACACCCAAAATTACAAAGTTGCTGCTGCAAAGGGATGTGACAAAAGTATACATGGTCCATTGTTAACATAATCATTCCTGGAGCATACTCACACTCTGAAGACTGCTGTAAAGGGATGTGACAAAAGTATACATGGTCCATTGTTAACATAATCATTCCTGGAGCATACTCACACTCTGAAGACTGCTGCAAAGAAGAGATGTGACAAAAGTATACATGGTACATTGTTAACATAATCATTCCTGGGGCGTACTCACACTCTGAAGACTGCTGTAAAGGGATGTGACAAAAGTATACATGGTCCATTGTTAACATAATCATTCCTGGAGCATACTCACACTCTGAAGACTGCTGCAAAGAAGAGATGTGACAAAAGTATACATGGTACATTGTTAACATAATCATTCCTGGAGCATACTAACACTCTGAAGACTGCTGCAAAGGGATGTGACAAAAGTATACATGGTACATTGTTAACATAATCATTCCTGGAGCGTACTCACACTCTGAAGACTGCTGTAAAGGGATGTGACAAAAGTATACATGGTCCATTGTTAACATAATCATTCCTGGAGCATACTCACACTCTGAAGACTGCTGCAAAGGGATGTGACAAAAGTATACATGGTACATTGTTAACATAATCATTCCTGGAGCGTACTCACACTCTGAAGACTGCTGTAAAGGGATGTGACAAAAGTATACATGGTACATTGTTAACATAATCATTCCTGGAGCGTACTCACACTCTGAAGACTGCTGCAAAGGGATGTGACAAAAGTATACATGGTACATTGTTAACATAATCATTCCTGGCCCGTATTCACACTCTGAAGACTGCTGCAAAGGGATGTGACAAAAGTATACATGGTCCATTGTTAACATAATCATTCCTGGAGCGTACTCACACTCTGAAAACTACTGGTACAGAAGCATCTAAAGCAAAGCTAAATAACAAACACCATTGGTAGGACCCGGTACGGCCTCTACCAATCTACTCAAGTAACGATCAAGTTCCCATGATCTTTCCCTGAGCTTATGCCCCCAATGTTGTCTCATCTTCTCATGGTATAAGAATGACCTTGAGTGTCGTACTCTCACTGCGTATACGCAGTGACAAATTCCATTGCGCATGTGAGGCCCACGCACTGCGGGGCCATGCCCTAACTCATCGAGATTGCGAGGGGGCTGAATCATTTGGCGGCCATGTTTCCTCATGATTTTCTATGAATCTAACCACTAACTAGTGAATGAGCGATATCTCTTACCTCTATCAAAAGCAATGGAGATATCTTCTATCACAGTTTTATAATAAAATACATATAAGTTTGAATTCACAGCACAAAATAAAAAGATTAGTTTTATTGTGCACATCAGTTCACATTNAAAAAGATTAGTTTTATTGTGCACATCAGTTCACATTAAAGTAGCAGACAGCTGTGTAACTAATTATTATGTCGTAAGAGAATGAATTAAAGTTTGTACTAGTGTTTTTGCAAAGATATAATAAAATAAAATCTCCAATCACAATACGTTAATATAACATTAATGAAAAACTCTTATAGTTAATTAAGTGCACTATTCAAGATACCCAAAATATACAGTATATTGATGCTCGACACAAGACGGTTCACTATTTAAGATGGGTCAGACATAGGAGGGTGCAAGTTCAATTCATATGAAAGTCTGGGGGCCATCTTCTAACAACGCTAATATTGTAATCCAATAAATATAGTGTAAGAAAGCCATCAACAATCAATATAGTGGCTTCCACATGCAATCCAAGCTCAAAATTCAAGAGTAAAACCAAATTTATGTTATGACAACACTATTGAAAACATATCCGAAAGCCAAACATTACAAACATACTAGCATAAATGAACAGTAACAAGCATGCCAACCTGCCACGGTCACAGCATAAAAGAAAGAATGCGAGTTCTCCAGCATACTCGCCTACCTTCAACGAGGAAGTAATATACAGAACTTACCACCAACCATTAACTAGGGATGTACCGATGATTAGCTCACAAAGCCAACTGGCACCCAGGGGTACTCAAAGTCCATGCGTGCCACACCACCTGCCTCAACGCCATATCATATCATATCTACGGCTCACATCCTGTTGTTTAGTTAGTGGTAGAAAGAAAGAGGGAGTAGAGGATTTTGCACTGNACATGAATGGATCTACATACACATAATGCGCGAATGCATCATCAATAAGTGCTGTCATGACACCGACTGGTTAACGAAGACACTTTCTGATTCTACACAACTCGTGGTGGTATCTGGGTCACCTCCTCATGGTTAGATGTTACAAAGGGGAAATGAAGCTGCCACCACGGTAGTTAGTTTAAGATGGTTACCGACGTCCTAACTACTTATCTGTTGTGCATGGAACAATTTATGCACAGAACAGCGGCTGCCCTGTTAAGACTTTCTCTTTGAAAGGATGGGGATTCATGAGGGGATCTAACCTGGACACAATAAATTAATAAGGGAAGAGGCAGCAGGGAAAAGGTTCATAATGTCAAGAATTAACCCGCATGATTAACTTACCAAACTGCTATAATACACATTCATTTTGTGCTAACAGGAGAAAAACTCAATTATTTGGAAGAAAATAAATCCAATCTTCAATTAAAAAGAGGACCACATGTACAACACATGGTTAAACCCACACCTAACACACTGAGTTACCTGCCCAAAATCACTCTCTTCCCTGAATTACATGAACAGCAATATATCATAATAAGCATTAATTAACTCATGGGCTTCCCACTCTGTCAGCCCCGACCAGCTCGAGCTCAAGTCGATTCACAAAATGAAATGAAACAAACATGTGGACTGTTGAAGAACAGTCAACCCATGGAACATGACCCTCATACATGAATAACACTTGTATCACCTAAACAATGTGTGCCGGTCTCTAACTTTGATGGAAACTGGAATCGTATACAAACCACATATTGGACATCAAGAAAATGATACTAGATTCGTATATCTTATGTCAGATGCATGTACACAGTGGCAGCTGTCTCTTCCACCGTGGTCATGCCAACACTTGCTGTATTACTTTATGAAATGCACCTAGAATTGTGTGAACAGACTTCCATAGTTAGTAATAAGAAACAAGTTTCTAATTAGAATTTAATGAATTGTTATTTGGACCAAAACAGTAGTATAAAGATAGTTTTGTCTTTAAATTAACAGTAAACTTACTTAAACACTGCCTGAACTATAACATTATTAAACACCCAAAATTACAAAGTTGCTGCTGTAAAGGGATGTGACAAAAGTATACATGGTACATTGTTAACATAATCATTCCTGGAGCGTACTCACACTCTGAAAACTACTGGTACAGAAGCATCTAAAGCAAAGCTAAATAACAAACACCATTGGTAGAACCCGGTACGGCCTCTACCAATCTACTCAAGTAACGATCAAGTTCCCATGAACTTTCCCTGGGCTTATGCCCCCAATGTTGTCTCATCTTCTCATGGTATAAGACTGACCTTGAGTGTCGTACTCTCACTGCCTATACGCAGTGACAAATTCCATTGCGCATGTGAGGCCCACGCTCTGCGGGGCGATGCCCTAACTCATCGAGATTGCGAGGGGGCTGAATCATTTGGCAGCCATGTTTCCTCATGATTTTCTATGAATCGTAACCACTAACTAGTGAATGAGCGATATTTCTTACCTCTATCAAAAGCAATGGAGATATCTTCTATCACAGTTTTATAATAAAATACATATAAGTTTGAATTCACAGCACAAAATTAAAAGATTAGTTTTATTGTGCACATCAGTTCACATTAAAGTAGCAGACAGCTGTGCAACTAATTATTATGTCGTAAGAGAATGAATTAAAGTTTGTACTAGTGTTGTTGCAAAGATATAATAAAATAAAATCTCCAATCACAATACGTTAATATAACATTAATGAAAAACACTTATAGTTAATTAAGTGCATTATTCAAGATACCCAAAATATACAGTATATTGATGCTCGACACAAGACAGTTCACTATTTAAGATGGGTCAGACATAGGAGGGTGCAAGTTCAATTCATATGAAAGTCTGGGGGCCATCTTCTCACAACGCTAATATTGTAATCCAATAAATATAGTGTAAGAAAGCCATCAACAATCAATATAGTGGCTTCCACATGCAATCCGAGCTCAAAATTCAAAAGTAAAACAAAATTTATGTTATGACAACACTATCGAAAACATATCCGAAAGCCAAACATTACAAACATACTAGCATAGATGAACAGTAACAAGCATGCCAACCTGCCACGGTCACAGTGTAAAAGAAAGAACTTGAGTTCTCCAGCATACTCACCTACCTTCAACGAGGAAGTAATATACAGAACTTACCACCAACCATTAACTAGGGATGTACCGATGATTAGCTTGCAAAGCCAACTGGCACCCAGGTGTACTCAAAGTCCATGCGTGCCACACCACCTGCCTCAACGCCATATCATATCTACGGCTCACATCCTGTTGTTTAGTTAGTGGTAGAAAGAAAGAGGGAGTAGAGGATTTTGCACTGNCATATCATATCTACGGCTCACATCCTGTTGTTTAGTTAGTGGTAGAAAGAAAGAGGGAGTAGAGGATTTTGCACTGCATAGTAGACAGGATAGGCCCATGGTTTGTTATGCTTGCTCTGACCGGTATAGATTCCACATAGCAGAATAAACTGTAACTTCGTTTGCCCTCATTGGATAGGACGTCCATATACCAACCTGCCTTAACTCATCTACCAAAACACCCACCCTCTATACTGCAGACACTGCCCCACACCCCATGACCACCACATCAGTGTGTTGTTCTCTGTGGCAAAAGAGGGTGGGCTAGGGGAGGGACCAGACATTCATTCAGGAACAGGAACAAGGTATTTTGGAGCATCTGAGTGGGTGCTGCTGTCTGCATCCCGGCTCTTGGTACAGTGGCTGCTCCACCTGTCTTAGTTTCGCCAGGGAGCTTTCCAGACAAGACTGTGGAGCATGGTGTCAAGAAACCAGCATGAGGACACACCCACTGCACTTTCAGGTTGCTACCACAACCCCCACTAATCCAGCATACCACCGTGATTCACCACTGGGTGCAGAGGATAGGAGAATGGTAAGGTGTCTTCCCCATCTGTGTNTAATCCAGCATACCACCGTGATTCACCACTGGGTGCAGAGGATAGGAGAATGGTAAGGTGTCTTCCCCATCTGTGTTTTTTCACTGGAGAATTACAGAAACACAACCAAGCTACTGTCGAGAATTCCCAGCACTATCCATACCTGCCCTTACGCATGTCATTCTCTAAACGAGAAGGGGGGAGGGAGAAAAAGCCATACGTGCCCACCAAACAGAGGGAACTCACCCAGAAAGAAAGGCAATGTTGAGTAACAGAACTGCCTTGACACCAGTCATGACTTTCCCATTCACCCGTCGTGTTCCAGGAACCTGCAGTCCAAGGGCCAGGCCCAAAATACCCCAAGCACGTGGGATGCAACCCATCTTCACCATACAACACGCTGAGGCGCCGTAGAAGAGGCAGAGTTTGTACTGGTACCACTGAATATGTCGTGAAATGAAATGTGGTCCGATTCTTTGTCATTGAGGACAGACCCGTCTCAGTTGTCTGTCCCACCTAACCACCACCTTCGACTGTCGTTTAGGCACAAGTGATCTGCGAGTTGTCTACTCTCCTTANTAATCCAGCATACCACCGTGATTCACCACTGGGTGCAGAGGATAGGAGAATGGTAAGGTGTCTTCCCCATCTGTGATTTTCCACTGGAGAATTATAGAAACACAACCACGNATTCACCACTGGGTGCAGAGGATAGGAGAATGGTAAGGTGTCTTCCCCATCTGTGATTTTCCACTGGAGAATTATAGAAACACAACCACGCTACTGTCGAGAATTCCCAGCACTATCCATACCTGCCCTTACGCATGTCATTCTCTAAACGAGAAGGGGGGAGGGAGAAAAAGCCATACGTGCCCACCAAACAGAGGGAACTCACCCAGAAAGAAAGGCAAAGTTGAGTAACAGAACTGCCTTGACACCAGTCATGACTTTCCCATTCACCCGTCGTATTCCAGGAACCTGCAGTCCAAGGGCCAGGCCCAAAATACCCCAAGCACATGGGATGCAACCCATCTTCACCATACAACACGCTGAGGCGCTGTAGAAGAGGCAGAGTTTGTACTGGTACCACTGAATATGTCGTGAAATGAAATGTGGTCCGAGTCTTTGTCATTGAGAACAGACCCGTCTCCGTTGTCTGTCCCACCTAACCACCACCTTCGACTGTCGTTTAGGCACAAGTGATCTGCGAGTTGTCTACTCTCCTTGTGTCTTTGTCAGGGTGTCACATTCTGCAAATCACGGAAAAGTCAGGGAAATTCCACATTGGTAGTAATTTGAGAGGATAATGTTGTGCTCCAGTCTCCGTTACCCAGACTGTTAAAGCATTTGTTTTCAGATTGTGGTTTAGTGCATATTCACAAACACACAATGAAATGGCTTTTGCAAGGCTCTTGTTTGAATTTATATTTTTTGTAGTGTAATTCTAGTTTTAAATTAAGTATGATCATTGTAATTATTTGGAAGTCTGCATAATGTCTGTTAATGTGTGATGGCAGGAACTTTAATGTGCATCTTTTTATGCACTTGTTTGTATCTGTATATCTTTACCAGAAACTGTTAAATAATACAATGCAGANAGTTGTCTGTCCCACCTAACCACCACCTTCGACTGTCGTTTAGGCACAAGTGATCTGCGAGTTGTCTACTCTCCTTATGTCTTTGTCAGGGTGTCACATTCTGCAAATCATGGAAAAGTCAGGGAAATTCCACATTGGTAGTAATTTGAGAGGATAATGTTGTGCTCCAGTCTCCGTTACCCAGACTGTTAAAGCATTTGTTTTCAGATCGTGGTTTAGTGCATATTCACAAACACACAATGAAATGGCTTTTGCAAGGCTCTGTTTGAATTTATATTTTTTGTAGTGTAATTCTAGTTTTAAATTAAGTATGATTATTGTAATTATTTGGAAGTCTGCATAATGTCTGTTAATGTGTGATGGCAGGAACTTTAAATGTGCATCTTTTTATGCACTTGTTTGTATCTGTATATCTTTACCAGAAACTGTTAAATAATACAATGCACACCTCTTGCATAATACATTTTTTCACATTTATTTTGAATAGAAGTTTTTAAGAACTGAAATGCAAACAGACACAATAAATTTGTTTAGTACATGTTTGATTGTATACAGATGTTTGGTTAATTATTTGTTTTCGGTGATGTGTTTCAGATTTGAAGAAGTGTGTAGTATGTATCTAGTGAAAACAATACTGAAATACTGTGAACTGCTCCATCAGATGGTGCAAACCAAGTTCTGGCAAATTTTTGTGCAAATATTGCAACTTTTTGCTACAGTTGAAGGAACATAATGGCTAAGTAGTGTACATTTAATAAACAATGGTTAGATTACAAACTGAATCCAGAATTTGCTGGATGATTAGATTTGGTCCCTGGAAATTCTTCATTAGCTTATTGTAAAGTGTGCTTGAAATCTTTCAAGCTTAGTAATATGTTGAGAAGGTGTGTTCTTTCTCGTGCCAAGGCACCAAAACATATCTAAAGTGCTCAGTGTACATGTTTGCAACCCACNACAAACTGAATCCAGAATTTGCTGGATGATTAGATTTGGTCCCTGGAAATTCTTCATTAGCTTATTGTAAAGTGTGCTTGAAATCTTTCAAGCTTAGTAATATGTTGAGAAGGTCTGTTCTTTCTCGTGCCAAGGCACCAAAACATATCTAAAGTGCTTAGTGTACATGTTTGCAACCCAATTTCATTATTTGCTAAATCCTCTAGATCTGAGCAGTGTGATGTGCCTTCATTACCATCATGTAGCTCACATACATCACATTCATCTTCAGCATCAGACTCTTCTTCAGCTCCAGTTATGCAGCAAACAAATGTGGAAACTTTCACAGTGAATGAGGATNCATCATGTAGCTCACATACATCACATTCATCTTCAGCATCAGACTCTTCTTCAGCTCCAGTTATGCAGCAAACAAAATGTGGAAACTTTCACAGTGAATGAGGATGATGTTACATCAGCAGAAATAATGTGGACACTGGAAGTAGTTGCAGGGAAGAGGTCTTTGAACTCGTGTGACAGAACTGCATCTCTTTTCCGAAGAATGTTTTTACGATAGCAATGAAAAGTACTGAATTCTCATATTTAATTAATCCTGGATTAGCTCCTTATTTTAAAGATTGTTTGCAGTCAGACTTGAACAGCTGCAGTGATTATGTAGTGTGTTTTGATGAATCGCTTAGTGAGGTGGTGCAGAGGGGTCAAATGGACATTGTTGTACGCTTTTGGGATGTCGACCAACAAAGATTTTTTACACATTATTGGAACAGCGTTTTCTTAGGATGTGCAACTGGTGAAGATCTTTTGGTATAACTATCTGAAGGCCTTATGCTCCCTTTAGAAAATTTGTTACAAATTTTGATAGACGGGCCAAATATAAATCATTGTTTTCAAAAGAAACTTGAAAACAAACTGAAAGTTGGCAATCCATATGGGAAATCTCTTCTTGATGTTGGCACTTGTGGCCTACTTAGGAGCTGTGCAGACAGGTCATCAAACAGTTGGTTGGGATGTTTATCATGTTCTGAGACCCATGTATGGTCTTTTCACAGACAACCCAGCACTTTGAGCAAAGTACACAGAAATTACAGTGAGTAAAGACTTTCCCTTCAAGTTTACTTCTGTAAGCTGGCTAGAAAATGGTGCATGTGTTGAACAAGCACTGAAAATTTATGATTGTTTTGAGAAATTTGTTAAAGAAGAATCAATACTAGGAAATGATAACCACAAATGTTTCAAAGAAGCTTCGACTGATCCTCTTCTGGAGGTTACACTGGCTGCCTTCAAAAGTAATATCTGTGTGTGAACCCTTCTTAGAGAGGTTTCAAAGTCAAAAACCGTTGGTGCCTTTCGTGTACACAGCACTTGAAGAAGTTGTTAGTTATCTCCTAATGAGATTTGTGAAGCTAGAAAAAGTTGATGTTGGATATGCTGCCAAAAAGATGCTTAAAGAAGTCAAGTGTTTTGATAAGAACAAAATATTGTTTAAAAATTAGTTTCAAAAAATTCTTGTCAGCATTGTAGAAAAGCTAAAATTGAAAAGCTCTCTGAAATCACATCTTGTACGAGGATTGACTTGCTTCTAGTCGGGTTTGGGTTTGAAGAGAGTTGACATTGTCTTTGAGTTACATGATGCCAAAAGAGTATCCGAAAACCTGGCTGAGAGGGCCAACAAACAGTATGTTACTCTGACTGTTGAAGCTCAGTCGGAGAAGTGGAAGAAGAGTTTCACTGACTTTGTATCTCACAAGGACACTCTTGGACTTGAATTCTTTCATTCACTTATTGGCAATTACAAGATATTTGAGTATTTATGGCATGTCATGAAGCTGTGTTTCATTTTGTCACATGAAAATGCTTTCGTAGAAAGTGGCTTCTCAGTAAACAGATCTCTCCTTGTTGAAAATTTATTAGAAGAATCATTGGTGGCTCAGTATTTATGATACTGTGAAAAGTATTGTTGGAGCACAAGAGGTGACCATTACAAGAAGCATACTCACTTCTGTGCAAGCTGGGAGGCGAGGATACCAAGCTTGTTTGCAAAAGAAAAAGGAGTTGAATGCAGAAAAAGAGAAGCAACGGACAGAAAAATGGAAAACTGAGCAACAGCTCAGGGAGCTAGAAGAAAATCATGCAATTGGAGCGGGAGAATAAAGACATTGAAATTGAATGCAAGAAAAAATTCTTGAGAATATGAAAAGGTGCTAGAAAGTGTGTCATTAATCTTAATTCCTTAAGGTTGTGTTTTGAAAGACCAAACAAGCAGTGACGTAATTAATGACTATCTAAATCCTGTTTATTATTTTGTACGAATTTATTGTGCAATAGAATTCATACTGTGTGTTTTTTGTAGTTGGTTTTAATAGTCTATAAATAAAAAATTTTAACAAAAAAAGAATGAAATAAATTGGAGAGAGAACTAGGCTAGCCATTGGGATGGTGGAGGCTGGATTTTCTTTATTTCTTTCAAAAAATTGTAAATTAGGCAAATTATTAAAAAAAGAAAAAAATTAGTTAGGGAAATTTTCTTACAGATTTGTTTGGACATCTTGTTTGTGGTCTTCGGGCATAACGCTTGGCATAAGAATTCCCAAAGTATTCTGTGAAAATGCTTTTTATTGTAGAAAGACTCTGCGTGTTCTGTTGTAATTGGTTTGTCTATTTCTCTTGAGTGGAGTGATAGTGGTGAGGCAGGTGTTGTGCCCTAACTTGGTGCCCCCCGAGGAGAGTGAAGAAACAGGCACTGGCACAGTGGCGCACGTGTTGGAAGTGAAGCAGTACGTCATGCTTGCAACAGGAGATAGTGTTAAAGGAAGTGTTTTGCTGTTGCAGGTGGGAGATGGACGAACAGTACTGTGACAAGGTGAAGGCCACGAAGCTGTACCGCCCCGACTCAGGTCCACGACTGCTCGACCTGGTGGACGCTGCAGTCTTCGACTTCCTCATCGACAACGGGGACCGCCACCACTACGAGGTGTTTGAGAACTCGTCTAGCTCTATCGTGCTGTTGCTGGACAATGGCAAGAGGTCAGTCAGCTGAAGCCTCGTACCCAAAGTGTACGCTCCTTAGATACAGAAAATCCCCAATTTTAACCCCTAAGAATAATTTTTATAAAGTTTTGTGTAGAGTTTATATTTAATTGTCTTGGTCATAAAACCAACCTTATTTTAAAATTAAATATTAATTTCTTCCAATAGTCGGACGTCTTCCGAGTTAAACAATACCTTAGACTTGTGTACTCTATTTCCTCTTGTTGTCAAAAATGTATAAATATTGCACAGTGCTCAAGGTTTATGGCACATTAAGTCAATTTAGTGACTTCTTGTGGGAAAATAGATACACGTCTTTTGAATATACTGATATCCTGGAATGGCATATACAAGACCTTGTATTGCCAAATGATGTGGAATCATAAATAAATACCGTACATAAATAGACATTGTTAAATAAATTGTAGATGCACAAATGGATAATGAAAGTTTTATATACAACATTAATTAAATACAAACATCTAATAAGACAATCAATATTACTTGCAATAATTTTTTTTTTATTAAATTAAATACTGAAATGAGGATTCAAAAATATTTAAAAACAGTACACTGCAATAGTGCAACAGTGAAATAGTTATGACTTATTTTAAAATGGTACACTGTCAAAAAATGTCCATAAATCCACAATTTCAGTAGAAGAAGANAAGTTTTATATACAACATTAATTAAATACAAACATCTAATAAGACAATCAATATTACTTGCAATAATTTTTTTTTTTATTAAATTAAATACTGAAATGAGGATTCAAAAATATTTAAAAACAGTACACTGCAATAGTGCAACAGTGAAATAGTTATGACTTATTTTAAAATGGTACACTGTCAAAAAATGTCCATAAATCCACAATTTCAGTAGAAGAAAATCTGACATGTACATAAATAAAGTACAACTTCAAACCTTATTAAATTTCATTTTGAGTATAATTAGAGCTGTACATTACCTGTGAATAAAGTATAATTTCCTTCAGAAGAAGTTGCCTGCTGCCTATTCAGTTAAATTAATATTGTGGTTAAAAATCATGTTGATTTTGCACCATATAGATTAAGCGCAAACTTTACAGGGAAAAGCGACCTTTAAACGCAAAATAAAACAGGAGTGATAATCTTTATGAAATTTCTTTGGTCTTGGATAGTCAGAAATGCGTACAAACAGCAGTGACATAGCAGATTACTGTTACATGTTCACTTTTGTGACCTTGTTAGAGGTCAAACTCGGGGGAGCTCTCGACTGCTCTGTGGTGCGGTGCATTTGACAGGATAACTGTACATCATTAAACTGAGATCACATAATTAGTTTTATTTAATGATTTGTGTTATACTCTACCAATTCCCCTTCTCACCAGGCATACATGGGGAGGAAGCAAGCACGCATGGTCGAGAGGGGATGCTGTTTTTTCTGCTTGATAACAGCTTTCCCTCTCGCCGGCATGTAAGGGGAGGAAGAATAGTGTGTGGCTCAGAGAGGAGAGAGAGAACATGAAGACGCCAACTCTGGTTTATAGGTAACTGCTTCCCTTCTTGCAAGGCGTGTAAGGGACAGAGTAAGGTTGTGCGTGACTGCTTGATTTGGTGACTTGAATTAGCTGAACTGGAGTGCACCGCACCCCAGTGATAATAAATGGCAGCATGCTTAACGTATTTCACACCCATTTATTAGACGTTTGCATAAACAACCACCTGTAAAACAATTGTGTAAAATCTTAATCGATAGCAACAAAAAAGTTTTTGATTGATACAATAAACGCAGGTAATTTTATCATTATTTATATAGGAATAATTGTCGCACATGTGTAATTAATTTTTTTAAATTGTGGATTTTAAACAATTTTGTGAATTTTGAAAATCCATGTTGGTGGTGTTAATGATACTTACCCAGAGAACTAGCACTTAGTGCAGACTTATTTACAGTCCTCTATGAGTGCATTTTCTAAAATTGTAAATTACCTTCATTACCTTCAATGTCATTACTTTCGCGTAATAGAAGAACTGTGGCTGGCTTAGTGGTAATGAGAGTGGTGTGCTAGCCTCCTCGTATCTCGGACATGTCAACTCCGGTTGTGGCACTGGTCGCTATGGTGCAGGCATACTCTAGTTCATTATTTCCCAACTGGTGTTCCAAAAGATTTTTCAGCAGATGCTAAATATATTATTTGTTACAAAATTATTAAATGAGTAGAAGAAAGTTTTGTTATTTAGCCTCCTTAACATAGCGACATGTAAGTGATTCAATATCAATTCAATAGATTGCAAGCAGTGATTGATTCAATATCAGTCTGACATATGGTGAAGCAGTTGTCACCAATGTGTATCTTGAAGTTGATATGCATGTTGCGTTGTCAACAGTTGCACCTATTACCAAACTTGTGTGTCTCAACATTAATTTTAAGTCTCACACTGATGGTAAAATTAATTTCTCAACTATTTAATTTTTTTTGTTTTCTAATTGTGCTAGTTAATAGATTTCTAACTTGAGTCTATGTACCTGAACCTATTTTATACCATTTTATTTATATCAAATATTTTCCATTCAAAATAAACTTAGGCAAATTTGACTGCGAAAACTGCAACAAAGGAGTCAAATTATATAGTACCCTCCACAAGGGTGCAGCAAGAATAGAAAGGTTGGGAATCTTTGCTCTAGTTAGTGCATCCTACCCCAGACCCCATCTAGTGGCAAGTTCTGCCAGGCAGAAATGAAAATAAAATGCTTGGTTATTTGTGGTTAATTAAAGTACTTGCAGGTTCCTTCTTATCGTAGTTTGAAAAAATTACAGTGGTATATAAAATGTTATTACATTGTTGGTATAGGTTTTTCATGATTAATTAAGCATTTTTTTAAAATCAACCTTTGAAAAATGTCACCCCTTCCTCCATATATTTTTACAAAATGTTTGACAAATGTAACATGTCTCAAAATCTTAACGAAAAACTAAGATTACCTATAGAAAAGAGAACATTACAGTGGTTGTTGTTAAGGGCTGGAAAAAATGTTAACGAATAAGCAAGGTAAAATTAAATTCTGTTCATCAAAATATAATATAAAACAAAACCATCAAATTCAAATATATATGCGTTTACGTGTGGGTATGTGTGTGTATAGATACATACACACACACACACACGGACAGCAGCTAGACGAGCAGTGACTCAGTCAGATGCTGATATGTCTCCACGGGTATCTGGAGCCATGCTGTCTGCAGTGCATCCCACAACTTTTGAAGGGTGTGTGGCGGAGGAGACTGACAGCTAGATGATCAAGGTGGTCTCACAAAAGTTAAACTGGATTGAGATTGGCACTGTTTTGGGCCCAGGGAAGAACTTTGAAGTCTTGATCCTGTTCTTCTAGCCACGTGCGGACACTTCTAGCCATGTGGCAATGTGCATTATTGTGCTGAAAAATCCCATCCTCCCGAAGAAAGACAATAATCATGTACAGGTGGACGTGATTGCCGAGGATGGATTCATAACCAAATCGATCAAGAGTGCCTTCCACACGAATGATGGGACCTAGAGAATACCACAAGAACATTCCCCAGACCGTAGCACTGCCCTCACTGCCTTGTGTTCGTCCAGCATTGGATGCAGTGTCGTTTGTTGCTTGACACGCCGATGTCCATCCGTTCTATGCAGCTGAAAATGTTACCAGTTGGAGAAGGCTACCATTCGCCAATCAGCAGCAGTCCATTCACCATACAGTTGAGCAAATTCCAGTCTTTTCGTCGATGCACCTGTGTTAGCATGGGTGCAGTCACCCTCCGTCTACTCCAGAGCCCCATTCGCAGAAGGGTTCACTAAATTGTTGTGGTAGACACGTGTGTGGATGCCCCCTGGTTCATTTGGACAGTGAACTGTTCCACTGTAGTCTGTCGGTTGGCCTTCACGCACAGTTGTAGTCTACACTCACCTCAGACATCAATGGCACATGGAGCTCTGCAGTTTCCACGACGGTTATTCCCAGTGGTGCCATTCGTCCACTCACGATACACCTTTACCACAGAGGCACGTGAACAGTTTACAAACGTCGCTGTTTCCGAAATGCTACCCCCCTTTGCCCGGAAAGACAATGATCATCCCTTTTTGCAACTCAGTTAAATTGTTTCCCTTACCCATGACAGCAGGAAGCGCACTGTATACAGTCAGTCTGTTGTTCACATTATATACCTGCTACACCAGCCCACGTTCGCAGCCATACGTCATAGGCTACGCGTTGCAGATGGCACTTCTACCAGGTGGTTATAATAATGTGATTCGACTGTGTATATACATATATGCACAGGATGTTCGGAAATTAAACGCCAAATCTGCAGGAGGTGATTCCATATGAAAAATAAAGTCGAAAATATACAGGACACCTTATACCTAAACAGAATATTAAAGGAGATATGAGCCTGTGAAAATTAGGTTTTGAAAATGTATTTTCGCTGAATGCCTTGTACTTTCTACCAGTGGTAGGGATGATGGCGATTTACCCACAGTGCGTACCACACGGTGGTTGAATAGGACACTCCCATTTGGCATGTTAGGGAGAAAGTAATAGTGGAGGGCACGTCATTAATGTGCTGACGTATCATTTTCTCAAGCTGAACAGTGCGTACTGACCGAGGACAGCCAGCATTACACATGTGTCTTTGCAACATGGGAAGCATAAGTCACCTTTGTGCTGTGGACTTTGTAGGCGTTGTACAAGGCATTCTGCAAAACTACATTTTCAAAAACCTAATTTTCATAGGCTTATATCTCCTTTAATATTCTATTTAGATATATGGTATCCTATATATTTTCGACTTTATTTTTCATAAGGAATCACCTCCCGCAGTTATGGCATTTAATTTCCGAACAACCTATATACATATAAGGAAAACATAATCATCCAAAGCTTACAATATCTTTTACACCACAGTATAATAAAATATTTCCACCAAAGTCTTAACCCCATATAAAATTCATCTATACTGAACTACTGTGGGGCAATTTACATAAAATTTTAGTCACCAAACAAGAATTCAAAATACTAAGGTTTTACTTTCACCACAACCAACAGACATTTACCTTCAGAAATGTTCAGAAACAAATTTTACATAAAACTGCTTAACATCATATAAAATTCATGCATGCTTAACTACTAATATTGGCAGTCCTAATCAGTGACATTTAAAAACTTTACCTATAATATTAATTTTCAATATTTAATTTGCCAGAAAACTATTTTTCTGTCACTACCACATTTACCTTTTTTTTTAATACTGACATTGATAGTAGTAAATACAGACAAAAAAGCATGATGCCCAGTGAAACTATAGAATATACATATGTATAGCAATATATAAGAATAGTATCTCGTGCACCTTTCAAGTTTTCAAATTCTTAATCAAACATTAACACATGACAGAATAATTTTAAAATGACTGTACCTTCATTGAAAGCAAAGCAACTTGCTATTCTTTGCATAAATTCAAACTTTTTTGCCGCTCGAAGGAAAATCCAAGCATAGTCGCCAGGTAGAAATAATCTTAGTAACATAAATGAACAGTGTGGTATAATGCTGCACTGCTAACACTGTTAAATTCGCGATGATAGGAATAATCTAGGAAGCTAAAAATCGACATATCCAAAAAATTCAACTATAAAATGGTAGTTATTAAGCAATGTAACTGTTTATCATCATTACATGACCAGATCTGGCTGTATTTACTTCATCAACACACCCAGTGTTATAAATATTTCACCCGGCTTCAGCTGAAAATGCTGGCTTTTTTTTGTATACGCGCAACTGCACAGCAAAAGTAACACTTTTCTATAAACTCCATCAGTACTTCACAATCATATACCATTAATGCCATCACCAAAGTTCGTAGTTGTATTTCGTGCACTCCGATAACAGTTTCATCGTACATGGGGCACACATGTCCGGCCACCACGTCTCGTGCAAAAGTGCTTTTTTAGAACATTACTTTCTTTGCCACGTGCATACAACATTCTTATTTCCAAATCAGCACAATAACAACTCGCGAACTACTCTGCAACAAAACATTGGAACCTGCAGATAGAAAAGTCGCGAGTACTAAAGGCGACATACGAAACTAAAAAAATGGGGTGCTTTCCGAAACTTGAAAGGCATGCGCAACTGAACACCAGTTTATGTATTCATTTCCTGCATTTCTCTCGCCATTATAACTTTTTCCAACATCTGCAAAACAGGTGAGACTAAGCATCACACAAACTTTTATGAATACTGAAATTATTTCTTCTGCTTTTTGTTATTTAAATGCTTCCTGTTAATTTAATGCATATAAATATTATAATTAGCAAATTTCTAAAATAATTTCTTTTCTAATAATTTTACAGTTTCAATTATCTAACACATGAATAAGTGATTGTGCCCTTGGCAGTGTTAATTTATGCATGTTGGAAGGATGCACAATACACATACAAGTAGATGTTAAGCAGGGCTTTCAAAATTGCTCAGTTTACCGTGAAGAGTGTATAGAAAATGGTAGGATTGCTGGGTGGGGGAGCCCCAACACCACTACGCGTGAGCTTTCTGGCTCGCGTGGGAGTGGCAGATGCCTCACCTCCTCTTATCATTGATAAAGGTAACCTTGTCTAAGATTGCACCATACCATCCACCAATTCCAGGGTTTGTTATTGTGTATGAAATACCAGAGCTGTATGCAAGTCCTTCCTACCATTTGCAATGCAGGATTGCTTTCCTCCTTGTTGGTAATGACATAGTGAGGGGGGAGGGAGGGGGGTGTGTGCGTGTGCATGTGCATGTGCGCGTGCATGTATGCACAGGGGTGTGTGTGCGTGCGAGAGAGAGAGAAAAACAGTCTGATGTGTTGAGTGTGTGATATTGCTGTGCTGATTATTGTGTGTGTGTTTATTAAAGCTTTGGCAACCCACATCAGGACCACGTGGACATCCTCGCCCCGTTGTACCAGTGCTGCATGTGAGTATCTCATATTAGTTACACCGCCAAACTACCTTTACAAGGTACAGCCAGCTGAAAACTTAAATACACAATAGGGGTGTGCAAAGCTTTAAAATTTTATGTCAAATTCAATCTCAAAGGTTTTGTATATTCGCTTTAGACACATGAAACTTTTTTGTTAGCACCGATATTGTACGTAACACACACTTCTTGTTTTTCCTTTTGTTTTACAAGAAAATTCACTATATGGATTTTTCATGAAATAAATAATTGCTTTAGTAGTGCACTGTATACAGCTTCGGTGTGCTATGAAAATTGGTAGAGCTGAGTAAAATTCACGATGCCACATTGGTTATGTTATTTTTGAATGTAAGTAAATGTATCTTGTAAAAGTTAAATATACATTTTTAAAAAATATGTAAAAGGACAGAATTTTAAGTACTCACCGTCTAGTACTTGTCAACAGGCGCACACACAAAGAAGAATGACTCATTTTTCACGTGGTTGCACAAATCGTGACGTTTTGCTGGCCAGTGAAACGTCGCAATCATGCAACTGTGCGAAAAATGTGTCGTCCTCTGCGTGTGTGCCGGTTGACAAGTACTAGACTGCGAATACTTGAATTTCTGTCCTTTTACATATTTTTGGTAGCCTAGCAGCCAACTTGTAACTTTAACCCAAATTTAAAAAAAATAGTAAAATATGCAGTCATTGCTCTGTTCTCAGATCACTAGGCACAGTTTCTCTTTTAGAGCAGAGAGAAAACTAGGCCACAAAATTATTTATTCTGTTGCTGGGTGTGACAATTCAGAACACAGTATTAATTGGGGGCTGTGTGCACATGCATCTCTGCCGCCAAAGAGAGGGCATGCTAGCCGCCTTCCCCTCTACATTCATCTCAACATGGTCTCTCGATTCCATACTGGTACATGATTTGTTCAGAGCAATGGCTGAAGAGAGCCATTCTAATTGCAGTTGCATTAGGACATATATGTTTTACCACCCTAATGTTGAATTTGTATAAAGCCACAAAGGACCGGGTAATGGACCTGTGATAATAAGTTAATATTCAAATAATAACTGATTTCCCTGCAAGGTGTCAACGATAAAGTTGCGTAATTCATTCTGAGGTTCAGAAAATACATAATTCTGTGAAAACATATTCTGTATGTTACACGTTTTACATGTGCTTTGTTTCTTGTACTTCAAAAAGTCCATTCTTATTTAAATGGCACCTAAAGTGTAGTATTTCACGGTGTATAGGAAGCTATTTAGTGACGAATTTGCATGCATTTTAGCTTCAAGGAAAGGAGAAAATTTTCGTATTTTGCTCATTGTCATGATTTTTCCATCTCCAATGACATGAAGGGGGATGTTGCTAAGCAAATAAATACTAAGAAACATGCAGACAATGTCTGTCAATAAGTTGAAAGTTTCCCGGTATGCGAGTCGCAAAGAAGATAGTGTAACTAAAATTTGAATGTGTGTTCACTTATTTCATTTTAGAACATAACTTGCCCATTAGGTAGTGTTAATCATGCTGCTTTTCTGTTTAAAAAAACGTTTCCAAGATGTTTCCAGACAGTGATATCACCAATAAATATATTTGTACTTGCACAAAATTTTTTGCAATTGTGATGGAAATAGCAAAATCAAAATCTGTTGACATTGAAGCAAGGTACTGTATTTTCATTATCCACTGACAGTAGCTATAACAGTGATGCCAAACTGTATCCTAAGGTTCATACTTATTACGTTAATTATGTACTGACGCGTGACCTCGGGTGGTTGACGACGACGTCACGGTCAGGCAAGTTTTGACGTGTCAGTCGGAGACACGTGTTGATATCACTAGCTGACATTACTACTGGCTGACCGAGTCGCGGCTAGTATACAGTACAGGGTGTGTGGCTTGGCAACTCGGCACAAAGTCAAATGCGGGCTTAGCGGTCCGGCGAACCGGGTGGCACACAGCCACAGGTTTACCTTTGCTGAAGGTGGCCTGGGGTGGTTGCTGACCCAGCTGCTGCTGCTGGAGTTGACTGGAGCTGGTACCCGGACCTGGAGCAGCGGTGCTGCTGTGGCTGGTGGTACTGCGGTGATCCCGGGGAGGGCTGCTGGTCTGGTGGTACTGGAACCATGGTTTAGCAATCCCTAGCAGAACATGCCGGTTTCGGCAGAAGTCGATTACGATTGGGTGCGGTTGCCCGGCTGTTTTGTTCGAGGACTGAAAGAGGGAGTGGCATGGAGCTGAGAGGTGAGGCCTCCCCAGCTGGTGGGTGGCTTGAGCTCTTTCCCGAGGGGTTGTGCTGCAAAGTGCAGTTGGGGCTGGGTTGCAGCTCCCGTTAGCTTTGGAGGCCGTACCTGCCTTCCTTTCTTGCCACTTAGTACCACTCCTCTGGGTGTACGGCGTAAAGGTAGGTATAAGTATCTGCCTCGTCAGGTGGAAGCAGCCAACGATGATCCTTGGTTAGATGTAGAACCGAAGCCGAGCTAACCCAGAGCCATGCCCGTTTACTCCAACCGACGACACGAGGTGTGGTGGTTGGAGAGGCGGGTTTACTCTGAGCGTCCAACGATGACGTTGGGTGTAGGTCCAAAGGTGGGCAGACCTCCATAACCAGTCTAGCACTCCCTCCAGCGACAGTTCAGCATGGTGGATGGAGTGAGGGCTGGGCTGGCTGACTAGCCGCCTTGTAGATTGTGTTGCTAATGGTTGTGGCTCTGCGCACCAGGTGCACAGTACGGATGGCCATAGACTCTTTGTGTTTATGACGTACGTGCGCCCGGTTAAGAGAGCCAGCACCACAAAACACTAAGTTCGGTAATGGATTTGTCAAAGATGCGGTCTCCTGCTTTACCCTGGCGGGCTGACGTCTGCAGAGGATAAAATCAGTCACCCTTAGAAACTGGTACACAGAGGTTTGAGAGAAAACGTATTTATTCCTTGAGGAATAAACGCTGTGGCCTGTACTACCTCCTAACTAACCAAGAAATGACCGGAAGTATAGTACATAAACCAGGTGGTGAAGGGGGCCTGGGTCTCACCTGAACAAAGCAGATATGGCTGGGTACATATTACAACTACTGTCCCTCACTATCTCAATGCTGTTGTCCAGAAGGGATGTTGAGGGCCACTACCAGAAGGGTAGTGTGGTTGCCATTACCAGAAGGGTGTTTGGCAGTTCAAGGAGTTTGATGACTTCGTCGGGGGTAGCTGTTGAAGATCTGTTAGAGATTCTGGAAGTTCACGAAGACGTTGGTATCAGCAGAGAGCCGCAGCACACGATGTGATGGAGCGAGCTGCTGGAGCTGGAGAACAGCGAACGTTCCTCAGCAGTGCAAGGCCTTATATTCTACTTGCTCGCGGGCTTGTCTATGGTGCGGGGTGCGGGTGGCAATGAGCTACGCCTCTGGGCAGAGCTGCACTCTTTAGCGTTATCCCTCAGCTCGTGGCTGAAGTAGGTTGCTCTGTAATGTGGTCTCGGCCACTGGACCAGCTTCCTTCACACGTCGGAGGGGTTGGTGTGATGTCTGACATCAGGACGAACAATCTTGGCTAACGTGTCCGTGGGTGCCCCCGCAACAAGTGACGTACTTGTAGGCAGTCTTAGCAAGTTGGTTCAGGGTTCAAACCCCTCCTGGGGTGACGTGAATGCACGTCCAGATGAGGCAAAGTCGTGTTTATTATAGACAGAATAAGCGTCACGCGTCAATACTGAAGACCAAGCATTGTGTGTTATGTATTCCTGTGTTGAATGTTACTTCCCGAGGCTTGAACATTGCCACACTGATTTTAGATTTGTGAAAATTGCAGAATATTGCTCCCCAGAATTGGATAGCGTTTAGTACCAACAATGCTGTAGTCATGGTGCGAAGAAAGAATGGTGTAAGTATTCACTTAAGAAAATATTTATGCACTGTACATTTGGAATTAGCTGCCCCCTTGCCATCCCACAAATTTGGCTGCAAATTAGAAAAGTGTTAAATTTATTTCTCTAAGATGACACATGATATCCTGTATCAGAGAGTAAGAAACCACAAAAAAAATGTTACAATACCTCTTCTTCCCCTACAATTTTGTTTCTTACATTCAGTGATGGGAAAGTCTCCTTTTTGATTTTCTCAAGTTATTTATTGTATAGGTTATAATTTCTGTCAGAAGGCATCAAAATATTAAAATATTATTTCATTAAAACATGTTATTTTTGCTTTATACACATTTGAACTTGGACATAATTTTTATGTATAAGGGGTCAAAGTAAATCAAAATAAGTGAAATTTGATCGTACAAGCATGTAGATTTTACATGTCAATTCATGGGAACCACTTGAATACATTTATCAAATATAATGTATGATTTTGCCGCAAAAGCCATGGAAAAATGGCCTAAGTTAAATTCTAATGCAATTTTTGNGGGGGGGGGGGGTCAGAATCTGTGCAAATTCAAATAATGACTCCTTAAAAGTAAAGAAAGTTTCCCTGGGAACATTATAACATTATATTTTTGAGAGTTGACCATGCATAATTAAAGAAGATGTTTAATTTAATTTTAACTAAAGCACATAGTAAATAAATGTAAAAGCAGTTCAGAAAATTTGTGTAGATTGCATGCCGTGCAAACAAAATTAAAATGTGTACAATGAACTTTATAGGTGGAAATATTCAAACAAAACTTAATTTCCAAACATAAATATTTGACTTTGCTTCATTACAAAAATTCTTTGTTTTGCACACTCCTAATACATAAGTCTTCACGCCTAACTGAGAATGGTTTCATAAATTTGCTGCACTTATAAACTAACTTTTACATGATTTGACTGATTTTAAGTTTTGTATTACAGTCAGTCATTTGTATAGTTTCCCAGTTTGTAGATGGCATTGGTCATGTGCAAGTGTATATGTGGTGGGCGCAGGCTGCGGGCATCAACGTGGCAGCGCCTGCGCCAGTTTACTGGTGGCATGCTGGGCTCCACCCTGGGTGCGCTGCTGCACCACAGCCACATAGCGCCGGTGCTGACTAGCGACCACTTGCGTGCCCTAGACCGCCGCCTCCTCACCACCTTCGCTGCCATTGAGCACTGCTTCTCCCGCTACGGCCGCTCCTCAGTGCTGCGCAGCTAGCGGCTCCATCTTAGCCTTGCTCTGCATGCCTTTGTTCATACCACACTGGGTAGTGACTGACTTGAGCTTAAGGTGCTACTTTTTTATGTGTGTGTGTGTGTGTGATCGGTAGTGGTAGCGACCAGCCAGAATATGTTAAATTAAGAAAATGTTATTTATCTGTCCCCTAGCATACTGAGCATCTACCTTGTACCGGGATGTGGAGGAAATTAAAGGTTGTTTCAAAACAGTTGGGTTCTGCTCACACTACTTGTACTAAGTAAGAAATGAAGGCAGGAATGTAAACAAATACAATTGAACCTCGCTGTAACAACTAGCGATGTGATTCTCGATGTTGCGATACCTCTATACCATCAATACTTTTTTGTATTGAATATCGCATGAGAATATCCAAAAATTTTGAATTTTAATGTTGTGCTAATGGTATTTATCATGCATGATTTTTTTAATAAAGCATAAAATCACAAAACTTCCATAATATTTGCATACTGTGTTTTATCGCATGATTATTGCCGTCGCCAAACAGTCGCACAATCATTTTTAAATACTGAAAATTGGAAACCTGTCTACAAGTTGTTTATAACTCCAGCTGCATTACAACATGTGGCATGGGCGGGAGAGGAAGAAACGAAAGTGGGAGGGTACTGTGGTAGTTGCTAAGCAACCATTTTCCCTCTCATCAGGTGTGTAAGGGGAGAAAGTGACATTGAACCTGGCCATGATGAACTACAGCCGAGCGTACCCAAGGGTAACTAACATCCACCAACCTAGAGAGAGAGAGAGAGAGAGAGAGAGAGAGAGGATGCAAGGACACTATGCTAGTTGCTAGGCAAGACCACACCTTGCACCGAGCAAGCGCTGGACTGAACGGAAAGAAAGAGAGAACAATAGCCATGTTTGCTGCACTTGTCACTCAATTCACTTTTGGATATTCAACGTTTTAGTAAACAAACTTTACAAATTTCCTTGAAGTCACAAAATAAAACAAAAAAACTGCAAAATAAGTGTGTATCATTTTTCTCAAAGTTTGATTACAGCTTTTACTGTGGAAACAAAATTTTTATGAAATCNTGCAAAATAAGTGTGTATCATTTTTCTCAAAGTTTGATTACAGCTTTTACTGTGGAAACAAAATTTTTATGAAATCTGAGACGATGCTGCTGCTATATCATTGGTTAAAGATGTTTGAGTTACAGACCATCCTTCGTTTGTTTTAAGTGTAATGTGGGTTTATATAGTTTGTAATGACGCAATATTCATAATTTTTCGGGACGAGGGTGTAAAATTCTTTTGTGTGTATGAAGCTTTGGAAAGCTTCTTAATATTTTTATCGGGTCTGAAGTTTAAAGCCATGGTGGCTCGGTTCCCGTGATAGTTTATCCGGCAGACGTGTGCGTTTGTAGGTTAATGGGCGGACATCTGCTGTTTACGTTTTATCAGGAGTCCGGTTGTGTTTCGTTTCGAACTTTGGTTTTTTGGGGAAGCGTCAGCATTAATTAGATTAGTTCGTTTCTGTGGATCAGGCAACGTCGACAAGTTTTAGTTCCTTCGGCGCAGCTTTAATGCGTCAACAAATGTTATACGAAACGAGAGGTTAGTTTATCGGGATGTTGAATGCGTCAACAGTTTTAGTTCCTCCAGCGCATTTTCAGGCAACGTCAACAAGTTTTTGTTGTACTAGAGGTTAGTTTCTGTTGACTGCGTAGCAGTCGATAACGTGTTGAGAGCGGGACACGTGCAGTTTTAGATGACGCTGCTGGCAGATGCGGGATGCCGGGCGCTTATCTTAGGAGAAGGGGGCGATAGGCCTGCACATAAATACTAGTGGCATCTATCGCCTCAAGGAGAAAAAGTAACCAACCGTCGAAGAGGACGCATCGGGCGTGAGAAGACGCATCAGGCGTGAAGTATTTCACCCACATCGGCAAGCACCCGCGACCGTTAATTCTTTTCACATCATTTCTTTTCAACTTAACCTAAAGTCTATCAACTTATTTCCGCCGGTGTGGGGGGTCGTTAGGGTGCCAGGAGGGAACGAACATCCCTCCTGCCTTCGTAACTTAGTCTTGCGATGGAAGTTTTGAGACATTAATAAACGGTAAACCACTGTGGCGCTGGTCTGTACTTGTATATTCATCTCTGAACGGTTCGTACTCTGCATACTGGACATTCGTATGTGAACTGTGTCATTCAAATGATAAATAAAGTATAGAACAAAATACTCTGGAACTTAATTTCTTTCTTAAGTAACTAGCGTTTAATTAACTGAGTCTCGTGTTTCTACCTTCTGATCTAGTCGAGGGCAAGCCGTGGCAACGTAAACAGTCGACAGTAACAAGTGCCGAATGTTACAAGATGGCGCCCGCCTAACTGTGAGGCTGTAATATTTTTAATATCGCTAATCTAGCCCGGCGGAATATTACAAGTTTCAGTGTGTGTCAACAACACATACATAAAAAATTCAGATCTAAAATGTTTATATGGCCACCATTTTGAAAATATGTATGTATGACCCTCTCAAAATGATTAGTTAACGTAGCCTGCCATAGTGCTAATTGTTTGCCAAATTTTGTAGAAATCTGTTGTTTTTTCGGAGATAACATAATTTCAATGTCAAGTGATACTATACAACAAAATGACAGACAAAAGAGAATACGTGTATACACATTTTATTGTTGTAATATATAGTACAGCCATCATACAAAGTTCCTTTGGAATTAATTACATGGTTTCAATGATATAACATACAAAACTTAAATATATATATCTGCCATTTTGAAAATAAGTGTCTGACATACCTTAAACAAATCAGTTAACATTATGTATCACAGTACTACATGTTTGCGATATTTGGTATGAATCAGAAAAAGAGATATGAGATAAAATCAAACCACGTCCCTACTGAAGGACGCTCCTGCCTCTTGTCAATGTTTGGTGTCTATAGTGTTGGCTTGGTTACACCGCCCTCTAGCACCGCTGTGGCAAGGGGAGATAGAACTTTTCTCTGAGGCTTGAGGAGAACACACATTAGGTCACTACGACTCTCAGGCTGCAAGCTGGTCATGCTGCTTACCGAGAGCCCTAAGGACCTTGCGTGGGGAATGCTGTGGATCTAGAGGGGAAGTTGAGGTCAGTAGTTGGTCACGCTGCTCACTCAACTCCTCTCGAGGAGGATCTGGGGGCCCTCTCTCCAAGTCGCTATATGCCTGAGCACCATCAATTGTGAAGCGTACCTTGCGGTGTCGATGGATTGATAGGACTCCAGCAGGGGAAATCCCAAGGCACTGGCCCCAAGAAGAGTCAGTTCCTTCCTGGATGGACCATACCAGAACCTGTCCTCCCCGTGCTGCTACGTCACTTTACTTGCATTTATAATTGTGCCTGCGCCTACAGAACACCCACCAAATCCTCTAAGAATAGTCATTATTTTACTCTTCTTGTCCACGGTGCCCAAGCTACGCGCTCTGGTGAGTCAGGGCCAGGTGCCCCCAAGGTTCAAACGCATCAGCCCATACAGCCCTTAAAAATCCTCTTTAAGGAGACTCCGTTTCTCTAGTATCTAGAGGGATACTAAGCCAGTTCACCATCACAACGTTGCCCAACTTGCGTCAATTTTTAAAAATGTTTAAAAAAAAGCCTGGAGAGGAGAACAGAAAATTAATTAAGGAAGAATGTTTCATGATAGGCAACAAGAAGAAAGGACTAAATCTCTCACGCATAAAATTATTTAAATTTAGCCTTTAATAATTTTCTACAAAACAAAGATTGAGATGACATGGATGCCTAAATGATGAGCGACTGAGAGAGCATCAAAATAAGGCTTTATTTAAAGGTTTTGTTGAAGGTAAGCGGGAAATTACTGTAGAGACGGCTGTGCTGTTCCTGAGGTTCGAAGTTCTCATCTTTGTTGTCGCAGTGGGTTCAGTTCCAAAATGAATAGGAACTCCAGCTCAATACAAGAAATGTGAGTCACAAAATTTTCTGCAGTACTATCCACCATGGAGAATAGGAGTTCGACTTGCTCTCAGTCAGGATTTAAAATTTAAAACTCATGTTTAGATGTAAATAATTTCATGTTTTTGTGATAAGGATTTGGTAACTGTAATTATTTTAGTTTGTGCAAAGTTCAATTTATATATCCCGGCTTGAATTTATGTATAGATTTAAATTTTGTCATTACTTAATGCTTTTATTGCAAATTTAAATCTTACATCTATTTTCATTCTTATGCAAGACACTAAGCTATAGTAATTGATACGACAAATTTGTTTAAATGATGTAGTGAAAATGCTTCTCTTAGTTCTATTTTGATCTCATATTCATAAAGTGTGAAGTAATGTCATCTATACTATGATTTAAATCACATCAAATATTAAACGTTACCAACGTAATTAAATATTTGCACATGGAACTTGTTTACAATTTAAACTTATAGTATAACTGCGCTAACTTAAAAACCCCAAAGTGTGACTCATACGGCAGTACTTTTTTATGTACTAATTCACTTTAAACACCACATATTACACTACGAAGACTGAAAATAAACACACATTTTACATCTGCCTGAACCATTTGAATAATAATATTTCTTGTAAATCTGATCTGTGTAATTGCAGGCATTATTATTGGCGAGAAGAGTAGCATAGCAGTCTATTGTTTGAAATGAAAACAGTGGACTTGAAATATACTTTCTCTCTTCACTGTCTGCTGTTTCTATCTCACACTTTATGCTTGTGAGATCAATACTTACCTCCACCCCCTCTTTGTTTCCATGAATGGAACTCCGCCTGGCAACAGGGTAGTAGCCAACAAAGGTCAAGAGGGGGGAGTGAATAGGAAGTACAGTGTATTGAAGGGGAAGAAAGGGATTTGTGGATCACAAGGAAATTCCTTTGACTTCTCTGTGCGGCATGTCTGCAGACAAAAAAATGAAAACATTTACGCATGTTTTAGTTCTAAGAAAGAGCGATAGTATCATTACAGCACGGGAGTACGCAAAAATACACTTATTTCAAACAACTATGTTATTAACAGTTTATCTGGTATAGAACACTGTTAATTAAAAAATGGTAATATAGCGAATGAGTTCTTGTAGCGTATACTCATTATAGTGTAGTTCTACTGTACTCAGCTGTACCAGTCTACCCTCTTTAAGTTAGTCCCTCACAACTAATAGTTTCATTTGTTTGTTTAAGGTACACATTTATTTATATTGTATTTGTGTTATGTGCTACACATACAGGTAGTGGCACCCAACAGTCATGAAACAACCTGTGTAGACTACACTCTGCACAATGGAACCTAGCAGATATCACAGAGGAGCATTATAAGTCATCAGGCACACACACATATATAAAATCCCAGGTTTCTGGTAAGACTAATTTGTATGTTTAGCTTGATGTGGAAACTGCGTGTATGTGAAGTGACATCAGTAGATTGTTGGATTGAAGTCTCAATGCAAGATTCCGTAGTAACACTGAAAATTGACTTAGGAGCAGAGGTGACACTGGTTGAAACTTATGTGAGCATGTGGCAGTAAAGTGCAGCTATACACTTCTGCACACTTCATCAGCAGTAAGAAACTGCAAAGTGCAGCTTGCTACGTACGGTACTTCAACATGTGTGCTGCTGTTCTAGTGATGGTGTGGTACTCTCACATTCCTACTTGTACACCTCTCTGGACTTTCTGATGAGTTTCTGGTCTAGAGTACTCAGTCAATTGTAATTTTGCTCAAAAAGCAAGGTATTACACTAAAAGCTATACACAGTAAATTGAGCACTTTTGAAGCTCTCTCATTTGGAATAATACTCAATAAATATATTTTATTTTCGCCTTGGACGTTAACTTCCAAGTGCATTGGAATGTACACACGGTTTTTATTACTTACATGGCAATATTTATTTAAAAAGGTGGTAAAAGGATAAGAAATGGCTGGAAGGAGAAAGTAACTAGGGCCTCAAAAAGTGCTCACTTTACCGTGAACAGCCTATAAGGAAAAAGGTGGGTTTGAGATTGAAGCTATTTACATACTGCTGTGATTTTTGGTTTTGAAATAAGCTAAACTGTAAACAATTTTAATTGTGTGAATGCTATTACTGCCTTTTTGTAATCAATGTAGTTACTCCTTTGTTTGAATGCAAGCGACAGGAATGTTATCTATTTATATCTTGATAGTAAAGATGGTGCTTTTGTTTGTATAAAATGTTGAAATAAATTCCTGCAGCTGGTGTTCATTTTACTAACTTGATTCTTTAAGATAATGCTAGCATATTATTATTAAAGATTAGAATATTTTGTTACATAATAATAACGCATTTTATGATAAAATTTTCTTTAAAAATTAGGAATGTGGCTATTATGTGAATAAATTAGATACTCAACAAAAATAAACATTAACATGGGGATATTTATCAGTGTAATGTATATTATGGTCAGCTCTCGACAATTAACGTTGAATGGTGTAGATTTTCAAATATTTTTGTAATGCAAATGTCCAATAATTGTGAGTGAAATGCTTTAGATGCACTCCTTCTGTTATTTTCTCTCTCTCTCCTCTCTCTCCTCTCTCTCCTCTCTCCTCTCTCCTCTCTCTCTCTCTCTCTCTCTCTCTCTCTCCCTCTCTCCCCCTCTCTCCCTCTCTCTCTCAGCACAGTCAGGTGCAATCTTGCTTCCCCTCCGTTCATATCTGGTAAGAAGGGAAGTGGTTGCTGGCAACTAGAGTGGCGGCCTCCCCCTCACAACCAAATAGTGATGTTCAGCTGTAGCTCATTGTGGTGTGGCTTGATAATGCTTCCTTCCTTTACACGCCTGGCAAGAGGACTGATGGTTCCCTAGCAACTAAGGAACCTCTCTTGGCCAGCTGGCAGCAGGCAGGTATCGGCTATCTATGGTGAGCTTGTTACGGCCATGCACAATATTGTGCACCTCGTGAGAGAGAAAGTGATGACGGTGGGCTCCCTATCTACCATTTTTCAGGGGACTGTCAAACAAATTTTATACATGTGGGATTTCAGTAGATGAAAGTTTTGACATGTACATCAATAAAATACAACTTCTGACCTTATTAGACTTGATTTTGAGGATTTTGAGTATAATTATAGTTCTACAATATTTGTGAATAAAGTTTAGCTAATAAACACAAAATTGGGAATTTAAAAAAAAAAGTATTTGACATGTGACGGTTGAGAGGCAGGAGCGCCTCAATAGTTGTATGTCTCTTAGTTCTGTGCTGTATCAGACGCTTGGCCTTGATGGTGCCTCTTTATAGATCCTACAGAAGTACCTAGGATCATATGTGACTATTGCAAAATTCTCAAAAGTAGGCCATAATGAAACACTGACATATGGAGGTTTATAAAGGTTGTTAGATATTAAATCTAACAGTGTCAGATAACAGAAAATGTTTTTTTGACCTTATAAGGGAGAAATAATGCCTGTCTTATGGAAATTTATTTTTTGAGTTATTAATTTGTAGCACAATATTGTAAAATTTTGCAGGTTCTGAAAAACGTCCAGTAAATTAATTTCTGTTAAATTAAAACTTTAAGTTGGCATATAAACGGTTAATTCTCGAGTTAGGTTCATTACCTACTCCCACCATGATATGTCTTCTGATCCTGCGTAGCTTCCCATTCTGCACATCAGCTGTTCTATAGCAGGAAGTCTGAGAACCATTTGTCAGAAGTAAAATTAAAGATCGACCAACCTGCAGTGATCTAGGAGCACGGTACAAAATACGGCGATTACTAACAACTCAAAGACACAGATCCATGAATCTTAAGATCTGAGCACGATCCTGATGACCCCTAACTATAGGTATCTGAAAATGTCCAGGAGGTCTGTAAAGTAACTTCCAATTCAGTATCGTGGACACGCAGGACACGCCAACATCGCGAAACACTGTTATTAATTGCATGTCTTTTATGTAATGTTAAAGATAGTATGTTTGGCAACTCACCATTATGGTCTCCTTGATGTCACTGGTGACTGCATAACAACAGAAGTTAATGTAAATTCTTGAGTATCGTTTTGGCAGAACTCTCAAAACTACATTTGTTGTACAAACAAGAAGTTGCTGATATAACTAATGAGCCTACTTTCCTCAACACTGGTGCTATTAATTTTTTTATCATTTCTTAAAAGCTGATTAGGTAGGAAGGACTTGACTTCCCTTTGAAAGCAATAACTCTATAAATGTAACTAGAAACTAATGCAACAATAGTGAGACAATTACCCGGGATGTGAACCCAGAAAACCTCGTACAATAAGCTAGCATGCAATCCACTGCATTAAGGAGGTCAGATTCGGAGCATCAACTTCAGTTTTAATCAGTCTAATGTTTCGAGTGATAGGGTTTACTAATCTAAATTATTTACAGGGTTTTATTTTGAAATAAAGTGACTGAACCACATAAAACATGATGTAAGTTTACATGGCCTACCGTTGCGCTACTTATGTGAAGAATTTGATGGAAATCGGTTGTTTAGTCCCTGAGATATTACATAAAAAACTTTTGTTTTCTTAACGGTTGCTATTGTACAAAATTGCCAGAAAAAGGAAAAAGGGGATCTACATATGATACTTCTAATGTATAGCTACTGTCTACATACAAGTTTTGGTTGAAGTTGGTTAAATTGTTTTATATATATATCACACTTACTAATTATTTATGAAGCTGCCATTTTGAACAGCGTTGTCTGACCCATTTAAATAATTAAAGTTTACATGGCCTTCTGTAGCATTTATGATGTGCACAATTTGGTACAAATTTATTTTAAATGTTCCAGTGTAACATTTGGTGAGAATTGGTTGATTCGTCCTCAAGATATGACATAAAAAGTCATAATTTTCATGTGGCAATCTTCATAAATGGAGGACAAAAAAGTAATGTACTAAAAATTTTGATGATTGTATACTGCCAATATACAAAGTTAAATTAAAATATATTTAATTGTTTCAAAGATATCACCCACAAAACTAAAATGATTTTAAGCTGCTATCCTGAAAATAAGTCTCTCCTAATAAAAAAAAAATACATTTATAATTATGGCATGCCACATATCATCTTTGCCAGATTTTGTAAGAATGGGTTGATTGTTTCCTGAGATATGAGATAAAATCATTATTTTTTATTGGTAAAGCTATCTTACAAAATCGCAGAGAAATGAGGCTATGTATAGACAAATTTGATGGTTGTTAGAGGTACTGTAAGCATTTAAAGTTAAGTTGGAATTTGCTTCATTAATAAAATATACTGAGCTGAAATATGTATATAGCTACCATTTTGAAAATAAGTACCTGGCCTACATAAAACGTACCAGTTTACACCACCAGCTGCACTACTATTTGTTTGCCAAATTTGGAAGGAATCTGTCAATTGTTTCCCGAAATATGACAAAAAAAGGTTATTTACTCGCATGGCGCTATCTTCCAAAATGGCCAACAAAAGTGGTTATTTGTTGGTATATATGATGCTTGCAATAGATACTTTCAGTATACCAAAGTTGGTAGAAATTGGTTAATTTATATGGTTGATATACTAAATAATCTTAAAACCTTTGTATGAGTGCCATTTTTAAATAAGTAACTAATCAAGTTCAATCACTTAGGTTTACGTGGCCTACAATGATATTACTTACATGCCAAATTGGGTGAGAATTGGTTGAATAGTTTTTGAGATATAATGTATTATCTTTATTTTTCAATTGATGCTATCTTACAAAATTACGGTATAACAATAATATCCATCTCAAAATATAATGCTTACACAATGGTCTGCCAGCATACATTTGGTTTAAATCGGTTGAATGGTTCCCAAGATATGACATCACCCAAAAATGTTACATGGTTGCCATTTTGAAAGTAAGTGCCTGATGTGATTTAAAACTATAAAATTCAGGTGTCCTTACTAAGTATTATGTGTGTACCAAGTTTGGTTAAATTCGGTTGAAGCGTTCGAAAATTGAAAGGGAGGAGACAGCCACACGCACATTCTTGCATGCACGCATACACGTGCGCACACGCTCTCACTCTCTCAGGAAAGTGATATCATAAGCCTTTCTTTCCTTTCTGTAAGTAGGCTAAAAATAACAGTCTATACCCAAACACGTGTTCCAATTTACTATAATTCCTAATTAACCGAGCACGCAGAAGTGCCACAAGACGACGTGGCATGGGCTCGACTAATGTCTGAAGGTATGCAGGAGGTAATTCACACCATGAATTCTGCGGGGCTGTCCACAAATCCAATCTGCGCCAATTTGAGAAAGGGTTGCACGTCTGTCACGTTTAATTATTCTTGTCAGTCGTCGTTTGTCCCGTTCATTCACGATCTTTTTCCGGCCACAGCGATGTCAAAGATGTGATGATTTACCGGATTCCCGATATTCACGGTACTGTCGTGAAATGGTCGTACGCGAACATCCATATTTTATTGCTACCTCGGAGATGCTATGTCCCATCTCTCATGCATTGACAATAACACCAGGATCAAACACTTAAATCTTGATAAACTGCTATTGTAACAGCAGTAACCGATCTAGCTGCTGACCGCATCGCGTTACTCTGATTGGTTCCATACCTCTGTTATTTGCATATGCATGCCTATACCAGTTTTTTTGGCTCTTCAGTGTATATATTCAAGTAACTGTTATGTTGGTTAATTATTTTTTGTGGGGAAGCGATTTGTTGTTAATCGAAATAAGAACAAACTTCATTGTTTGTACATGTAATTTTGATGTATGTTATGTTTTAAGGGACCTGGACTAAAAAATTGCAAACTATTCGTAAGTATGTAAAAATATTTGTTGGTGAAACTGAGATTCATACAAAATTCTTAGGAGCCGGAGGTATTATCACACAGAGAATTTGGATGCCTTATTTTTTGTTTGATGTATTTTCAGTTTTTAATTTATCATTTGGTCTATTGTTTCACTGTTTATTTTAATTAATACACTTAAACTATAATCATGATATCAAGAGAGTGACCTGTTTACAATGCTTTCGTGCATTTTTAGCCTACTTTCCAAAGGAAATGACAGCTTATGAGATCACTTTCCTGTCTGTGTATGTCTCCCCCTGCTTAGTAGTTTTGAATGCGTGAACCGAATTTCACCGAAATCGGTACACATACAGTACTAATTAAGGACACCTGACTTTTATAGTTTATGACCACGCCAGGCACTTACTTTCAAAATGCTAGCCATTTAAAACTCCAGGGCGATATGTCATATTTCAGAAACCATTAAACTTATTTTAACCAAATTTTGTATACTAACAGCGCAAGTTGTACACTTATTTTCAAAATGGCAGATATATATATTTAAGTTTTGTATGTTATATCATTGAAACCATGTAATTAATTCCAAAGGAACTTTGTATGATGGCTGTACTATATATTACAACAATAAAATGTGTATGCACGTATTCTCTTTTGTCTGTCATTTTGTTGTATAGTATCACTTGACATTGAAATTATGTTATCTCCGAAAAAACAACAGATTTCTACAAAATTTGGCAAACAATTAGCACTATGGCAGTCTATGTTAACTAATCATAAACTCTCCCAGTATGTATGTATAAAAGTTTTACCACCGGTAATAAACATTTTAGATCTGAATTTTTTATGTATGGAACTGCAAAACAAATTTCAACTTAACTTTGTATGCTGAGAGTATCAGTTGTATCCATCAAAATGGTCTATGCAAAGCCTAATTTCTCCGCCATTTTGTAAGACAGCCCCATATGGAATAATATAGTTTTTATGCCTTATCTCAGAAAACAATCAACCAATTTCTTTCAAATTTGGCGAAGTTGTACTATGGTAGGCTATATTAATTTATAAGGTTTAAGTACGTCAGTCTCTTATTTTCTGAATGGCATGTATACAAACATTTTAGCTTAGTGAGCTTTATCTATGAAACTATATACAAATTTAAATTTGTATATTTTATCTATGGAAATAATTGAATCTGCTAAACGTTGTGCCCTCCATTTATGAAGATTGTCACATGATTAATGGAGGTTTTATGCCGTATCTCGAGAACCGATCAACCGATATTCATACAGTAATCCTCCTTTGCTGGATTTTTTTGAAAAGAAGTGTCAGATAAGTAAACTCAACAGTTTGTCATATTTGTGGAATAATTCGACTAATTTCCACAAAAGTGTGCACACCTACAGAATGCCAAATATCTATACTAATATTATAAATGCGAAAGTGTGTTTGTTTGTTTGTTTGTCCTTTCACGGAGCAATGGATAAAGGTGATTTTTTGCACAGAGATAGTTGGAGGGCCGGGAATTGATATAGGCTACTTTTTATCTCGAGAAATATCTCATTCCATCGGGGAAATTCTTAATAGAAAATGAAAAAATACACAAACGGAATAACAATGCAACCGAGCAACAGATCGACATAATTTCTTTCACAGAAATAGTTGGAGGGTTGAAAGGTGATATTGGCTACTTTTTACTGCGAGAAAATATATCAAGAAATTTACTTAATATGTAATTTCCTTTGATCATTCTATGTTAAACGATATACTAATTGTAGTTTTGAAAATTGATAATAGGTGGCGTTCAAATAGTTGACTGCATTTGCTTTTGGTTTCCTTTGATTCGTTTTGTTTTTGTTATTTAGGAATATTTGAATATTGTTCAATTTATTAGACTGGATTGACCTTTGGTACTGATTTGTANTTTGTTTTTGTTATTTAGGAATATTTGAATATTGTTCAATTTATTAGACTGGATTGACCTTTGGTACTGATTTGTTGGTTTGGTATTTGTTTTTGTTTACTTTTTCGACATTTTTTTTTTTTGTTGTTTAGTTTTTCGTAGTCTGTTAAATAAATAATGCCTCGCAAACGAAAATCAAGTCTTTCAANTTTGTTTTTGTTATTTAGGAATATTTGAATATTGTTCAATTTATTAGACTGGATTGACCTTTGGTACTGATTTGTACTTTGAATTGGATTTGTTGGTTTGGTATTTGTTTTTGTTTACTTTTTCGACTTTTTTTTTTTGTTGTTTAGTTTTTCGTAGTCTGTTAAATAAATAATGCCTCGCAAACGAAAATCAAGTCTTTCAAGAGCATCGTCTCAAACACAAGCGAAAAGATTTGCTCGATTGCAAGAGTCTTCAGAAGATGCCGAATTGAGAAAACAAGAGCAAGCACAGCGATAAGCTGCTTTGAGAGCAGCTGAAACGCCTGCTCAGATTCAGGAAAGACTCTAAGAACAGGCTGCACGCCAGGAACATTCCCAGGATATTAGAGACTCCTGCCGATACTCAACTCCATAGATATGAACAGGTAGGGTCTCAAGCCGCTTTGAGAGAGTCAGAAATGCGTTAACAAACGTAGCTGCGTTTAGATTAACAGGCTGAGCGTCAAGCCCCATAAAGAGCCTCCGAAACGCCTGTTCAGACCCAACTACGACTGGAAGAACAAGCAGAACGACAGGCTGCTTTAAGGGCATTCGAAACACCTGAACAGTCCGATGCGAGAAGAATCGCAAATGCGGAACGTAGACGGGCTTTTCAAAGAAACACTTGGTCTGTATTTAGTAATGCGGCATTTCATTACGATCCCTTAATTGATTATAAGAATCACAGGCTTATTGTTATCAGACCCATGGACAAGTCGTGCCGGTTTTGTAGCGCTTTTAAATGGAAAGATGAGACTGCATGGATGTGCTGTTCCAGCGGGAAAGTTTCCCTTCCTTTACTTGGTGAGCCAGAAGAGCCTCTGAAAACTCTCTTTTTGTATGATGATGAATCACGGCGCTTTTTAAATAGGATCAGAACGTACAACTCGTGTTTCCAAATGACATCATTTGGAATTGACAGGGAGATAATAATGCCCGGATTTTCGCCAACGTTTACTGTTTAATGGCATGTTTATCATAGAATAGGTGCGTTTTTTTCCAGCTGTCAAAGAACAGCATAAATTCTTGCATGTATGTTTCATTTGTAATAAAGAAATTGAAACAAACCGCCGTTGCCAATTTATTCAATGAGTTGAAAGAGAGACGGTGTTGAAAATTCAAATAATTTTGCATGAACACATCATCTTGATAAACAAATTTAAAACCGCTTCAGAGAACCTGCCTCAAGAGGATTTTAAGGTAGTCATCCATGCTGGTCGGTCTCCGTGCGGAGAGTATGAGAATAGCTATAATGCACCTTTAATTAATGAAATCGCTGCAGTGGTGAGCAGCGACCGGTTCTCATCACAAGACATTGTCCTGCGAGCACATGACAATACGTTTACACGGGTAGCCGACACTCATAAGTTTTATGATGCCCTCCAATATCCGTTGATTTACAGCAAGGGACAAGAGGGATATCATTTTGAAATTCCACTCATTAATCCTATAACAAAACAGCCTATTCCGAAAAAACCGTTTCTTGTATGGATATGTATGCCTATCAGATGGTGTTGCTAGAGAATGATTCAACCTCTTTGCGTGGTCCAGACAACTTTTTCATCAATTTCTTGTTGACATGTATATCGAAGTAGAAAGCGAACGCCTCCGCTAAATCTCTTTAAATAAAAAAAATCCGTGTTGAGAGTTACATATATCTGCAAAATGCTATTAATAGCGATGCTATTGTAAACCCCAGTGATTTGGGTAAAATGGTAATTCTTCTGTCTTCATTCGTCAATAGTCCCTACCTGCACGAATACACCCAGAATGCATTCGCCTATGTACGGAGTTACGGTAGACCCGATCTTTTTGTCACTTTCACTTGCAATCCCTCATGGAAGGAAATTATGGAGGAGCTAATGCCCGGACAAAGAGCTACTGACACACAATTTAGTTGCCAGAGTCTTTCGTTTAAAAGTACAAAATACAATGAATGTTATTACCAAAGGCAAAATATTCTGAGACGTGCAGTGCTATGTGTATTCCATTGAGTGGCCAAAAACCAGGTTTGCCACATCTGTACATCCTAATATGGCTCAACGAGAAGCTGCGCCCCAACCAAATAGACGACTTAATAAATGCTGAGATCCGGATCCAGCTCAAGATAAATATTTGTACGACACCATAGTCCGAAACATGTTTCACGGTCCATGTGGTGTGCATAACCCAGCAGCGCTTTGCATGAAAAGTGGGAAACGTACAAAAAAATATCCACGAACGCTACTAAAAGAACAGTGCACAATGACAAAGGCTACCTGTTATACAGATGCAGAGAACCAGAAGATGGTGGTAGGAAAGTCACTGTCAAGGTCCGCAGAGGGGTGTTCATAACCTTAGACAATAGTTGGGTTGTGCCATATTCGCCCATTATATGTCAAATGTTTAATGCTCACGTTAATGTAAAAGCTTGCAGCTCTGTCTGAGCTATTAAATATATATGCAAGTATCTAAATAAAGTAAATGATCAGGCGGTATTCAATCTCAGATATGAAGGTGGGGTGCAGCCCGTTAATGAAGGCCACACCTTTCAAGCAGGGCGTTATGTTAGTAGCAGCGAGGCAGCGTGGCGGCTCTTTGGTTTTCCATTACATGAGAGACATCGAACTGTTACTCATCTTGCCGTGCTCTTGGAAAACGGGGAGCGCGTGTACTTTAATGAGAACAACTTCAATGAAAGGGTCTCGTGACCGCCCAAGACCACACTAAAAGCCTGTTTCCAGCTTTGTCAGACCGATTCCTTCGCAAAGATTTAGTTGTATGCCGAAGTCACCCGTTACTACACTTGGAACACTTCAAGAAAGGAGTGGAAACGCTGCGTTCAAGGCACGCCTGTTGAAAATTGGCCTGGAGTTAAATCATCAGATGCCCTCGGCCGTGTGTACTCCTTCCATGTAACAAATTTTTAATGTTTCTGTTTGCGTATGCTGCTGTACCACGTCCGGGGTCCGACAAGCCATAGAGACTTTAAAGCTGTCAATGGTCAGGAATGCGCAACGTATAGAGATACATGTGAAACTCTGCGTCTGTTAGAAAATTATAATCATTGGGATGAAACCACGGAGGAAGCCGTGCAGTGCCGGTCACCAGCCAAATTCAGGGAACTATATGCAACCCTCATATCATCTTGCGGCCTTAGCAATCCCCAACAGTTGTGGGATAAGTACAAAGAGTATATGGCGGAAGACATTTTGCAATGGCTACAGCAAACACACGTGGACATGACATTTAATGAATATATTTATAACGAAGCCCTTGCAAAAACTTAAGATAAAGTAATGGCAATTGTAGGGGAAAAGTTAAGCGATTTCGGAATGATTAGCTCTCCACGATCAGATGCAAGTGACTTAAGTGACAAAATTGTTTGAGAGTTAAACTATGATGTCCCAGCTTTGCAGCAGCAAGTGATCGAAATGGTGTCCCGGTTATTACCGGAACAAATACACGTATTTGACCAAGTGTTACGTCAAGTGGAGTCAGGGAATGGTGCACTCTTCTTTCTTGATGCCCCTGGTGGAACGGGAAAAACATCTTTGTTAAATTTATTTCTGGCCCATATAAGAAAAGACAAAGAAATTGCTGCAGCCGTGGCTTCCTCCGGCATAGCCGCCACACTACTGAGCGGGGGCCATACCGCGCATTCTGTGTTAAAGTTGCCACTGAATCTTGTTCAGGAAGAGTCACCCATCTGCAATTTTAGTAAAAATAGCGCTCGGGGTACAATGCTGCGTCAATGTAAGTTTTTAGTGTGGGACAAAAGCGCAATGCCATGCAAAAAAGCGATAGAGGCCCTAAAACAAACTCTACAGGATATACGAAACAATACAGACATTGTGGGAGGAATGGTTGTATTACTGGCTGGTGACTTCCGCCAAACTCTACCAGTGATTCAGAGGGGCACACCTGCAGATGAAATCAAAGCCTGTCTCAAGTCGTCAAGCTTATGGGCAACTTTGTGTCACTAATGGGGGATTTTAGTAATTTGGTGCAGAATGATATGGAACTGATTTCTAGCATTTACCCAGATCTACAAAGAAATATAAATGACGACCAGTGGCTATGTAAAAGAGCGATTCTAGCACCAAAAAATTACATCGTTAATAAAATTAATACTAACATTTTGAAAGAGGTACGAGGAGAAACAGCATAGTATTTGTCAGTAGACACAGTCATGGACACAGAACAGAGCACTTCATATCCTGTAGAGTTCCTGAATTCTCTAGAGTTGTCAGGTGTGCCCTCACATAAGCTCCAATTAAAATTAGGCATTCGGGTCATGCTTATGCGAAATTTAGATGCACCGCGATTATGTAACGGAACGTACTTCACGTCACACAACTTGAGCGGAACATAATTGGTGCCACTATTCTGACAGGAGTAGGAAAGGGCGAGAACGTAATCATCCCCCGGATCCCTATATTCCCCACAGACCTCCCGTTCCAATTCAAAAGGTTTATATACCCTCTCAAGCTTAGTTTTGTTATTACAATAAACAAAGCGCAAGGGCAAACATTACAGGTAGCGGGGGTGCACTTGGAAAAACCGTGCTTCTCTCATGGCCAGCTCTACGTCGCATGTTTGCGTGTGCCCAATGCCCAAAATCTCCACATCTTAACACCAGATGGAAAGACTTACAATATTGTGTACATCAGCGTCCTAAAATAGTGATCTGTTCTGTGGTTATGATCAATGTCTGTCTTCTAACAAATACCATTATTTATCCCTATAAGTTTGTTACTTTAACCACGCGAGCGAAGCCGCGGGTAATAGCTAGTCTTAAATAAACTTTTATGTTAATTTTTAACTTTGTGCCCTCCTTTGAAATTCTTCCAGGAGCCTCCACTGGCTTCAGACACTTGTCACACTTCACTGCTGTGTGGTGAGGTCGTCTATCACCTTCGTTACCCTCTTGCACACTTTTACACAGTACACGATGTGTCTGCAGGCTATTCCTTCATGCGAGCTGCAGTTAACATACACCGCACCATAAAATAATGCAATCACTTTGCCAGTTCCATTCGTTGATACTGGACACCCATCTTCAAGCTTTCTTATCATTACCGATTACGAGCAAGTTACGTATAAACCAATGATGACTACGAAAACTGAGAATACAAGAGGCTGAGTGTAGTAGGTTCCATGTTTTATTTGCATACATATTCTGCAGGGAGAGCTAAAAAAAATAATGTGTATATTTACTTGGGAGTCCGAACTCACTTATCCTCAGCTGCAGATGTCTTGCTGAAGCGAGGTTATAATCCAGAACCCTTTAAATAAATTTTCTTTCTTCCTGTCACATCTTCAATAGGTCATCGCCATCATTTTCACCCACTCTGTCACTGTAAACCGAAAAGTCTTTCTGTGTCTGGTCAAGTTAAGTTTTAGCTACATCTGCTTGCCGCACTTATTACGTTAATATTTCATGCCAACAAAGTGCATTTTACATATATATATTTGGGCCTTGGGAAAATTGTCTTGATTAAAAAAGTTTTTCGTAGTAGATGCACTTATACATCGTTAATGATGGCGAATTCAGGGATGACACAGTCGTCGTCGCCACTGCTGGCTTGATCACCACACTGCTGATGTCGCCTTATCTTCTTCACTCGTCTGTGGTGCCATTCTCATAAGTCCTTACTGGTCGACAGATGTTCAGTCTATGTATTTTCAATTCTGGACATGGCTATTCAAACTTCCGTTTTGGGTAAATAGAGCACCAAACTTGATACACCCATACAACACTCGGACGCGGTCCTTCCAGCACTCGTATTTTGCAAGTATTCGTACCCTGCTCAAGGTTGTTAATCATTTACATCAATGCCAACAGGGAAGACCTGGCATTGGTAGTAGACATCCAGAAACAGAATTTTTTAGTACAAAACTTTGCTTTCTAATTTAGAATAATAACTTATGATTTCTACAAATAATTACAGGAAAATATTTAACTATAAAATTAAAATGTGATTAACGAAAACTGTATCACATAAAGACTCTACATAGATTTGTATCAAATTCTTTGGGTCACATTTTGGGTTAAGTGCATGATGAAGCAGCAGCCAGTTGTACCATCTCCGTCATTCCTTCAGGATGTGAATCATATTGTGATTTGGTGACTTCAGCCCTAAATGTTAGGGAAATTAACTTTGATCTATTGTGTTTTTTTACATTGAAAACTATTAATGTTTCAACTACTGATTAATTTCACTTTTGTTTACTGTGATTGTAGTGTCAAATGTCACGGAATAGCACCATGTTGTAGTGATGGCAAGTAGCACCGCCGTACTGTGATGTCTTGGAACTGCATCAGTTGTGGTATGACAGCTCGTCAGTTTTGACACTTTCTTGGCTGCTCATAGCAATGACACATAAATTGTCGGATCTCGAAAGGGTTATAATAGTGGTTGCCACATGTATAGAACATTCCGAAGTAACATAGACATTCAACATTTCTCGATATAGCATCCAACATGTACTGTAATTATATCGGGAATATCCTCTTGGCAGGCAATACGATCCACAGTATACAGCACTGTGGTCGACGACGGGTGCTTGATTATCGTGACCAGCAGCATCTGGAAAGATTGCCTGTGGTAACAGACAAGCCACAATGGCTTAAATCAATTCAGGAGTTACCAAACGCATAGATATCTGGCGAGTGTAGCATATTCTATCTTCAATTCCAATAGGAGCATAAATCCCACCATACCTCACCTGGGCTGATGACAGCTAAATGAACCCTAAAGGACTGGCAACATGAAGCCTAATCTGATGAGTCACTATTTCAGTTGATTCGAGCTGAAGTAAGTTTTGGTTGTGTCGCAGGCCCTACTAATACCAGTTGTCTGAAAGGCACCATGCAGACTGGTGGTCGCTCCATACTGGTTCGATGTGTGTTCATACTTTGGTCCATTTGAATATGTCGCTGACTGGAGACTGCTACACTATACTACTTGGTCGCCATCTGAAGCCCTTCTTGGAGTTGATATACCCTACAAAAATTATATATTCAAGTAGGATAAAACATCGTGTCATTGGGTCCGTATTGTTAAGAACTGGTTCGATGGACATTATATAAATCTGACGAATGCAACTAACGTATTCATCTACAGGTACAAAATCAAGCTTTTATAGGAATTGCTAAGTATATTGGAGAGGTCCATTCTCAAATAATATGCTGCACTTACAAATATGAGGAGTTAAGGGAAAATGTTCAAAAGGAATAAATAGGTTAATGTCCATCTACTATTGGATCGGTGCCATGTCGAGTTGCTCTTTTGTACCATGCTAGAAGGTATAACACACAATACTAGCCACCTTTCCTGTTACTTTCAGCATTTGGGTGCACAATATCAGATACTTACGATGAAACTTTTGTAAATGTATTCAGTTTACTTCGGAAAAAACAGAAATTCCATAGTTGTACAATACCTGTATTTTAGTCTGCCGATGCATTATGCAGCCACTACAAGTTTGTTTCTGTCGATCAGTGTCTGTGTGATATGGGTATTCTGGTGTAAAGGCGGATACTGGTGTGTGTCATTCTAATATTTTGTCCGATCACAGAAAGTTTCTTGGATAAGGGAAAAATATTAAAATGAAGAAAATTATATTTTTAAAAAAGTAAGTTTTATTACACTGGTGCAATAATATAGGACTATACAAACATCAATAATTTAACACATACTTTATGCGGTTGACTAAGTAATGCTAAAAAAAAACTTTGTAGTAAACACAGACAACACACATTAAAATTTCTACTTGAGTAGTAACTTGCATCAAGTTTCACACAATGAAATTATTCTTTTCAGTATTGCATATTTTAAGCTATTGTCAATAAATATGTTACCAAGTGCCAAATATAAATGTCCAAATTTGATCACGAAGAAGTAACAGGTACATGAAGTAGGAACAGTAGGGCCGCTGGTGCAAACAGGCATCACGGTGCTGAGGTAGAGGCACCGGGCAGCTTGCTCGCGATGCACTGCTGCACTGCACTGGCCGTCTGCTNAGGCATCACGGTGCTGAGGTAGAGGCACCGGGCAGCTTGCTCGCGATGCACTGCTGCACTGCACTGGCCGTCTGCTGGAAGCTGGCCACCGCACTCTGCGCCTCGCTGCGCACGCACGCCTGCACTGAGCTGACAGCAGAGCTGGTGGACTGCTGCAGCTGCTGTGCCTGATTCTGCAGTGCTGCCACCACACGCTGGCCCTCAGTGACGGCCTGAGTGGCGCGCGAGGCAAGGCAAGCCACAGCCGTGAGAGGACCGCCGAGGCAGTCTTGTAGCTGAGCTTGCTGTAGTTGTCTCCAGCCACCTGCTGCATGCAGCGAGCTGTTGAGCTGTGCAGCCACCTGCTGCACTGCCGTGCCACCAGCCGCCACGCAGTGCTGCAGTTGCTGAGGCAGTGTGGCCAGCCCTTGTTGCTGCTGCAGGCAGTCGCTCACATCCACATGCTGTGCCTGTGCCAGGGCCTGCCACTTGCCCAGTGTAGCATTCGCCTGCTGAACCGAGCTGCTAGCTTGTTGCTGCGCCTCCTTCACCACACTGGCGCTCTCGTTGCCGAACTGCGCCTGGCCGGCCTGTGCACTTGACTGTGCCTTCTGGGCCACGGCCAGGATCTGGCTCTCTATCTGTGCCACCACTGCTTCCGCCTGCTTCAGCGCCGTCTGGATTATGCCGTCGAAGATGCCGTCTCTGCTCTGCTCTACACCTGGCNCACTGCTTCCGCCTGCTTCAGCGCCGTCTGGATTATGCCGTCGAAGATGCCGTCTCTGCTCTGCTCTACACCTGGCGCCACTGCTGCAGATGCTGTGGCCGCCTAAACAGTAAACAATCGAACCAAAATAGGATATTTTTGTAATAAACATATTTTTATAGTAGGCTTATTTTATTTGAACTATTAATTGCATGACATTGTCACAAATGCCTAACTACTTTCTTTTTAACATTTAGTTTTTCACTTGAGTTCTACCCAAATTGAGATTCTCATATAATAAAACGCACTATCTAGATAAAGACAGACGTGACCAGGCCATGTCACAGGAATAATAATTTGCATTTTACTTGGTAGTGCTAACCTATTAGCGATTTTGTAGGATATTGTTCCATATGTCTGGTGATGAATGCTTATAGACATATTAAATCAATAACTATTATTTTATGTATTTGGAAACATAATACGAATAGGATTTTCAAAGTTTATACACCTACACGAGCCGAAAAATGTAATTAAATTAATACATTTTGAAATGGTGCATTTTGGGAATATGTTTAATTTTTGTATGCTGCACGGTGTGGCGCAGACAGCATCCTGTGGCACACAAGGTTGCCGCGATCACGCCATAGCAGAAGCAGAATCAGACTCCAGTACGCTATTTGTGCTTACATAATACACCATTCACACACGTACAGATGCAGTCAAGTGCAGGATATCGTAACAATGAAAGGCGATTTATTGCTCGTAATGGAATATTATCGGAACAGGGAGCTGGATAAAGAGAGCAGGTTCTCGAGTTCAGCGGAGGATGCGTTTTAGTAAGTATTCACTTCAACTGCGCCTTCTCTACTGTAAGTCGCACGACCTCAGAGATTAGGAATACAGCCACAGCGCCGAGCAATACAACTGTCAATCGCCAGGAGATACATCTCTCGGTGCACTGCCAAACCCAACTGACAGTATTGAACAATCCTCATGAGCTCTGCTTTTGCTAGCTCGTAAATCTACAATAACAACTACGTTACTAACTGCACATATTATTACAAATATTCTCTTTATTGATAAAGAGAATATTTGTAATAATAATAACNGTATTGAACAATCCTCATGAGCTCTGCTTTTGCTAGCTCGTAAATCTACAATAACAACTACGTTACTAACTGCACAGTCTACAACTAGGCTATGTAAAACGATAACGAATGAACCAACATCAAGCTGAAGTTTGCAACGCTAACAGTGAGGTGGCTTTAATTACTTTTCCCCCCTTTTCAATTGCAATTTAAGTGATTTTTTCTTAAATGTTTTTGATGTTATTGACGTCAACTTCAATGTATTAAATTGGGCGCATCGTTAATTTGCTTCCTAAATTATCACTGACATTAACACACTATCGACCGAGAAGGTAGTTGTCCAGTTACACAGGTGATGTAACCCGCGTGCACAAGAGTCATTGCGGGTGGCCTACCTACAGGCGGTTAACAGACGTCCTACACAAAGCTTCAACTACTCAGTGAGGAACTTCGTCAGTTACTTCATTAAGTACAGCTGCTCCCCTGCCACACTCGACCAGTCGCATAACTATGCAGGTGTTGTTCAGAGTCACCATACTAGTACTTAAATGTGCATACCGTAAATTACCAAGTATGGAATCCAAAGTTATACGTGTTTCATATCGCCGAATTCACTAATTTGTCACGTCAATGCAAAAAAAAAAAAAAAAAAAAAAAAGGCGTGATAAATGAATTAAAATTGTAGGTTATTGTGACATAGTTATTAGTAGAGACATTTAAGAAATATTGCCTGCTGGGAATGATGCTGCGGAGCTAGAACAAAGCAGAACTCCGAAATGACAGCTCGTGGACCGTTTGGCAACGAACTATCTGTTAATCTTAGACCCAGGCTCACCTACGCTGGAATGGCATGTACAGAACGTATGTGTAGGGAAGATATAGCTACAGAATTAAAATGATATAAAGTATTTCACAGTTAGCATTGTTGGGCATTGTTGCGCATCGCGTGGTTCTTCTGTCAAAATTTTATAACGATATGAAAGCTTAATTCTCGCCATTTTTGGAACACAGTGATTTCCTTGTGATGGGCAATTTTAAAATGACATAATTTTGACAAATTTTATTTACCATTTATTAACTAAGTAATATTTACAGCATAAATACTCCGCTAAGTGGGAAGGAGTCGAGATACAGTTTACAACCTACTGTGACACACATCCGAGTGATGCAGAATTCAACGTCGAATTTATCTGTAATCGGTTCACTAGCGCAAATTTTTGTAATGAAAAATAGCTAGTGAGTACTCGGGAACATAGGTACACATTACATACGCTCAAAAATACACATACTAATACAAAATAATTAGAACACATTTTCTCCCTAAAATAAACGTAATGTGTTTGGAAATAAAGATAATATAGACTATGTAAAATAAAAATGTGTTTCCAAAAAATATTTAGGTACCTGCGAAATGTTCATAAAACATTTAACATGAGCTTTTTATTGTACTTCAAGTTTCGCTTAACTAGTGTAGACCGCCGTTAGGGGTTTTGAACTATGACCCGTGTTCGAATCTTACCTGCCACAGACACACTGCCGCTGTGAGTTGGTAGATAACCTTCAGAGACATTTTTGGCTTCGTCGATGCAATGCTGGTGGTACTAAGTTCTGTCGTTCTTATATACCGCACGATAACAACTGACCCAGATTAACTGGACCCCTTACATTTCCTGTTGTTCATAACCCATTTATCTGCTATCTACCGCGCTGATAAACTTGCAGAAATGTTCCAAAATATCATACACGTGTCACGTCTTGTACTTTCCCATCATAACTGAACAGTACTGATAACACAGATTAAACGAATATTAATAAACATAATTTGTGACAACATGTCGACACACTCCAAGTTCTGCGTCTGTTGGGGTTGTTTGGAAACCTGACCGACGGCACAGATATAACTCAACTGACTGGAGCGAAGATCTTTGATTTTGGTCGTTAATTCAATGATTCGGGGAAGCTAAATAATACGCTTATAATACTACCTGTTATACTATTTCATGAACTTTGTAGGCAAATATGATAGATTCTGAGAACTAATACTTATATTAGCTATTTCTAACTTCCATCTTACTTGACGACAACCACTGATTGTGCTATTTTATTTAATTTGTACATTTAACCAGATAGATTAAATCTCTCTGGATGTTAAGCATTTGTGTTTGTAACATATTTATCTATGCCAGTGAAAGATTTCAAATGCTTGCCATTTGGATCTCCGAGAACTACGTGTTGAAATGTCCCCTCCCCTTTTTCCATGTCATTAGGGAAAATATTTAAATGCAGACTATTTGTACACACACAGTTTTTATTTTTGTTCGTTTTTTACTTTGAAAATCAACAAAGTGTTTAATATTGTATATTTTTGAAGTGATAAAACAATGGAAACGGCATAGTTTGTATTTCAAAGAAAAATATCATTATTTCTAGAGAAACATACTATCTACAATGTATAACATGACTACAGTCCATTCATGGCTACTTCCAACTTTTCTGAAGCCTTAGTAAAGTTTTACTTTCAGGCTATTCCTCCACATCGCGTAAACAAAACTTAACTAACTTCAAAATTACACCAAAAGAACAACGCACTGTATTTGTGCATACTAAGTTCAATAAAATTTTGCATGAGAACTATTTATTATTAAGCATTACCAACACAGCTAATTTTCCCGTGTTTTTATAAGTATTAATTATAAACAATGTATTAAAATGTATATATATTATATAATTAAAAATTTAATTTAACCGAAAATAAGATACTTTCATGTTAACAGATGCATAAAACACTTGCAATGCATGAGATAATTAGAACACAGACAAACAGGTCATACATGGAGTGATTTTTCAAAGGTATGATTCGAAAGGTGTCAAGAAACTGCGAACAGACGTTGTTCTGAGACATTGTAAAATGAAAGTTAGGACAGTTGCAAGGACCTCTGTAATAACACACTGGACATCACAAATGTATTAAAACAGGTATCACACTTACCAACTCTCATGACACATTTTTTTTTTANCATTGTAAAATGAAAGTTAGGACAGTTGCAAGGACCTCTGTAATAACACACTGGACATCACAAATGTATTAAAACAAGTATCACACTTACCAACTCTCATGACACATTTTTTTTTTAAACAGTGAAAAAAATGTCAGACAAATAGCTTACTTGTGCTCAACTAAATATACTGGCGAGAAAAATCAACCCAAAACCCAATATTTGTATTTTAATACATTTTAGGCTAAACTATTATATTAGTATTATATTACTTGTTTTTCATTAATCAAAGCAGCAACGCCTAGGTTTAACATATTATTACATTTTATGAGAAACCCACGACATCACATCTAAAGTGGAAACCCATTATTAGAGAAACTGGCGAGATTACGACTGTTTGGACTGGTGTGAACGGGGAGGGGAAGAATACAAAATATTTAATTGCAAATTTAATTCTAAATATGATTTTAGGTCTTGTTATACTGCATTCTCTTCTAACGTACGTTTTACTTTTTCCCGGTAACACTGAATATTTTAATAGAATGTGACTGGATACAAAAAACCTGGCGTAACTTTAAATATCAGCCACGAGATTTAAAATAGCGCCACTGTAGTTTGTACTTACCAAGTCAATTTTGTGTAAGGTGTTCTTAACTACGTTAATAGTTAATAATTATTAAGGACATGGAATTTTTGCGAGTAAGTTATAGGACAAGCTGGACTCCAAAAACGTTTGCTATTGGCTCACAGTTTATAAAACACGCCCTCGGCAACTCTGGATCAAAAACAAACCTTCAAGAGCAAAAACACGGGATACTGAGCCACATGTTCTGGAGTAGTATTGGCCACCCACTGGGGGAGCAGACAATGAACAAAGAGCGGATGACTCAGTATGTATAGGACTATGGAGTTCATCTAGCCTACAAGTCATTGAACTCGCGAAATATTCCTGTCACTAATAACTATGATTTGAGTAAATTTTTATGCTTGCCAGTATATATAACCTGCCCCTTATCAACCGGTACAAAATTTGCGAAATGATTCCTTTTACGAAATGAAACAGAAAACATGATCACTATCACTGAATGAAGTATGCGCTCACAAAGCACGATATATGTGTATATAATATAATATATATATAAAAATACCAGCAATAAGGTGAGATTAAAAATGTTTGTTTGCAGCGCTTCGGACAAAATTCCACATGTTTGTTTCGTTGAGTGAAGGTGTTAATCGTGTGAATAGTTGGTAGGTATACCATCACGCTTCATTAGCGGAAGGGCTGCTGTCTTGATATTTCACTAAATCGTGTAACTGTAGGATTTAACAGTTTTGTTTCAACGGATAATTTTTAATCTTGATCTAATGACAAGGAAAGGTTATCTTGATGTTCTGCTGTCAAATGTGCAGTACCATTGTGACGAGAACGCATGCCATGTGAAGCTATAAATTTCACGTCTTCCTATAATGCAGGCAATGTCTCACACGCTGCACAAAGCTCTGGTAAACCTATTCGGAAGTATAAATAGTCCGGTTAGGTGGTCATCGAAGATGCCACAGTGAATTATTTTCCTCTAAGTTTCAGCCTGAATGGCTTTTATCCCGCCCTGCGTGAAAGTGGTGTTGTCATTGAACGATACAAGAAGTGCGAGATGAGCACCACAACAGTGCTACATAAGCCACACGGAGAACTGAAGATCTCATAGTACCGTGTTACCTGTCTGCACACTCTCTTAGCCCATGTAGTGTGACCAGCCAGTCAGCTTGCACACGCAGGTTGCATAGCTGCCAGGCGTTAAACCGCACGCCTTTAAATTGCGTGCGCTGTTTCAAAGAGGAACTTTGGCCCTCACAATGTTACGACATGGCAACCTTTCTTTTTTTTAAAGTGATTATTAATTATATACCTCAGCAAATCGACTACAGTACATGGTTACGCAAATTTGCGCAATAACAAAATGGAATCTCACATAGTACTACTGATGATACGAACCAGCTATCCACACATCCAACACCTTCATTCATCAAAGTACTATACTAGAACTCTTAGATTTTGTAATAATTATATATAAAACATTTAAAAACCTTTTGCTTTGATAGGGGTGTACATCCGTCAATGATCATATGTTATCCTGTGAGTTTTATCATATTGTTTGGCTCATTTTTCACAGGGCACGTACGCACAAATTCTGTTACCGTTATTCAGGGAGAACTTGTATAATAGTAAGGGAGTGCTTGCAGACCATTGCGGTGAAAAAAGACCAACGCATGCATGTTAATCATAATCACATTTAATGCTGAAGTATTTGTCAGCGACAGCTACTATAGTTATTAGTAAATAAAGACAAATTTTCTTTAATTTGTTTTCGCAAGCACCATTACTCTATTAACCTTTAAATGTGTAATAAATTATATACAGCAAACAAAATTAGTTATTGATTTTCTTCAATAACTACTCACAACTTTTTCCCCCAATGTATTAACCATTGCACATATTTTGAATTTATTTCAAATATTAGGATGAAATGGAATGTACGAGCTTTTCTCGATATGTCTCTAAATCTCAATTTGGTTCAAAATGCCTTAGCAAAAATTAATGGTGTACATACGACCTCCTGGCGTAAATACCTAAATAGACGACTCATGTTATAATTTGGCTGCAAAACGTTACCTCGCTTTTCTCAGTCTGTAACCTCCCTCGCATAGTTACATACGAAAGTAAAAAAACCCTTATATTCTGTGCGTTATTAGTGTGCAGCATGAGAAAACGTGAACAAATACTTGTTGGTACCTTTCCAATTCTTACGCAGTCGTCGTAGAATGGCCAAGCTCTCTTTCGCGTCATTACAATTTCGTTATCAGATTTTTAAATAATTGTGCCAGAAAAACAGAAGAGCACATTTGATAAGAACCCACAACGCTCAAGTCACGCTTGGTGCCATCACAAACAGAGTGATAAGAACGCAAGTCAAGTGGCCAAACCACAGTGGGCCTAAATGAGCCATGCCGTGGGCTTTCTCGTTGTCTGCTATCGGACCACCTTCTCAACAGGTTGGAACAACAGGGTGTGGAGTGAAAAGGGCTGTTTTTGTTTATCGCCAAAGTAGCACGCGAAGTGAAATGTAATTTATCCTGGTGCTCCCGTATGAGGCAGGGTCAAGTATGTACAAGAGCAGGTTGACGCTAACCTGAGCCGGCTGCTCCAGTTCAAGAACAGACCTGTCGCTCCGGCCAGCCCGAATAATGGATGAGGTGAGACGAGACTGCGATGGAAAATTCAGCGGAACGAAAACGGAGTAAGAAACGGGAGAGCCCCTAGAAAATTCCTTCACCACGGCAGTACCCACCACACTCCCCACATGAGAAACCCCCGTCCGAAAATTCCGCATCCAACCGAACCTGTGGTGGAACCAGGAACCTCACAAAAGGGAGGCCAGTCAGCAACCAATTGAGCCAACCGCGGTTCCTTCACACTTGTCGTCTTCGTCATAAACTACCCCCCACTTACATATACACTGCGTTTGGACCAGGCCACCCTCGTAGCAAATGAAGCAAATATAGGAAGTTCCAAAGCCGCCATCCGCCCCCGGCACCAGGCAGTCGGGCAGATCTCGCAGGTTGTTGAGGGTCGGCCGTGCGTATCTGCATCCTCGCCCCAGCACGGAGAACTAGCAGCTCGCTGGCAGCGTACAGGAAACTGTTCATCGACCTCAGGCGTTCTCTCGCTGCTTGCTGTCCATTGTGGGTGTATGACTGAACCGTCCGCCAACACTTTCCTCATGTATGAAGGTGCTACACCCACCAAATTTGGACTGAAGTGGAGTGGAGAGTTTTGGGCGGCCCTTAACATCGAGGTCTTGAAAACCGATGAGGGTGAAGAGAGGCGAGTATAGAGCAGCAAAGGAATGCAAGGGCGGGGGAAACGGGATATCACTGAGAAAACCCGCGGACCAGCGTCATCGTCCGGCACGATTCCAACATGAGAAAATCCGGGAGTGGCACCGCCGGGGATCGAACCTGGTTCACCTATGTGGCCCGCCAAGGTGTTTGCTTTTTATAAAGATGACAGTCGTAGACAACCACTGAGAATAAGACACGAATTCTTCTACTCTAAGAGTAATACGTTAATTCCAAGTAATATAACACATTTAAGTGAATTTCCCTGTTTTCCTCACATTTTCTTTTAGAGACGTACTAAAAAAAAAATTGGAAAACGAAATTACAAACAATCCTTTTATTAGCCACTCCTAACTGTAACAACCTGTAGGCGCCTCGGATAGAACTGTTTAATAGCATACATGCTGGCAAAGCGGTCTGGACTACATTTGTAAAGTAACACCATCACGATGCAAGACGTACGCAACCGCCACTAACATTGACAAACTTATTCCCGATTTCCAAAAAGAATTCCTCGTGCGAAATGGGGCGATAGAACATGTAGTATTTTTTCCATTCGACTCCATGAAAGTGGACCTAGTGGCGCTGTTGTAGAGCTCACGTGATTTGTAGTACCTCGAGAGAGAACCTTATCTACAATTTTGAATTTATTAATACGATCACACATATTATGTTTTTGAGCACGTATAGGAATTTTTTGTACGATACAGCATAAATATAGGATTTCTGAACTGCCACGTGAATTTTTACTATCTTTATTAAATTTTAACTGGTAACTGGGGGGAATGATTTAAGATATTACTTAGAGAAAGCAACAAATCCACAGTGCCGACTTCCGAAAATGCACTGATCTATGCTCTCTGTACTCTTCATCTACCTGTTTAAGTCAAAGTCTCTACGGCTGCGAAGATCAATGCTAGTAGTTTGACAACTGAAATTCTCGCCGCCAGGTAGCAGTGATGTCACTGGATTTTCTTCGTTTTTGCATGTAAAAAAAAAGGGATTGTTGGAATTTTGCAAAAATGATAAAATTATTTTGATTGTGTAAGAAATAAACTTTGTTCTTCGGACTTGAAATAAATATTAAGTAATATTAAGGAAATCAACGAAACATGTCCACACGTTGTTTAATATTCGGTCATAAAACTGTATTTAGCAAAACGTTGTATTACACAAATACATTAATTAAATGTGACAGCAGAATCTAAAAATTCCTTATTCTGACAGCTAGATATATATTTCGCTCTTAAATTCCCTACTTTCTTCAATTTTGTGATGACGTGGCCTTCGGGAACGGATGGGGATCACGTACATGTTACCCAGAGAGGTTCCGTATCTCACTTAAACTTGTGTATATGTATTAGAAGCCCTTTTGCCTTGCATGGCTTGAGGGTTTTTATGAGTGATGAATTTAGACCCACACAACATATAACACTTTCGTCTCATGCACCAGGTAACATAAGATTTTTCATCCCATTAAAATACTTGCAACTGGAGACATGCTGAAAACACTACAAATCGCTTAACAAACCAAACAATAAAGCCAACCAATATGTATACGTTCAACTCTACTTAAATAAAATTAATGCAGCTTGGCTTTAAACTGGATTTAATAACTGGTTAAATTAACTAGTGAAACACCAAGATGGCTAAGTCCAGATTTAAATAAAACGGCAGAAAAATCAACTCAAATCTCTAGCAGATCAATTAAATTCCAAAAAGAAACATTCTTGTCTTTAAGAACGAACGACCCTAGCAATTTATATACTGAATTTCTCCATAACGGATATTAGGCAAATAGATTTAACTTTGTTAAGTAGCTCAATATCAGCAAAAGAGGACTGAAAAATGATATCTAAGATTCGCCGTGAATAATTTCTCTGGATTGGTTAAAAAGAAAGTAAATTATTAAAATCGCAAGCGAATTCGGGAAATTCCCTGGTTCCTACCAATAACCAATAAGAAGGCCACACAGGCGCACCAGTGTAGTGTGACTGGAAGGAGGAAAATGAGTTGTGACAGTCCCAAGTAGCTACGCTGGCTGCACGATGGCGCCACGGGCAAACAAATACTCTGATGGAGCTGCCTTGTCTATGGACAGAAACATTCTTCGGAATGGCTCAGGAAATGTCGCACGGTTTCGTCACTTGAGTATTCTGCGTGCTGAATGCTACGCCCAAAGTGGTGGTGGTTGTATTGTTTTCGGCAGTTGTCGGACTTGGCTCCACGGATATGTTATGGGCTGCAGGTTATCTGCGCCAGACCACGAACATAAAATTGAGGTGCCAGTGACGAGTGTCGGACACAGGCGCACCTAGGAAGACGCACACAGATAAGATAAGCGGCGGGGCAATGTGCGCCCACTTGACTGCGGCCTCATTTTGGCAAGTGGCTCAGCTTCCCTCGGCCCGTTGGACTGTTACCTTCCTAAATCTGCGTTCACAATAAAGACAATCATGCGTTAGGAATTATGCAGTAACCACGGTTCTCGCATATGGAACTACATCTTCTGGTTTTATGATTCACAACTCACCTGATAATTCTAAAGCAGTCATGTTTACGTTTGTTCCTAGCCTCGTATAACACAACCATATTTAAGACGAGCATACTACAAAGTAGACTTTTTCTAACAGAAAAGTTTATTTTTGTGAACAATTATAACCATAAGCATGTGCATACATATATGTATATATATTATTTTTCATCAATTACTGTAAATAACAGTTTCTCGCCAACAACATCGACTGCTTTCTACTGATTGGTCGTCACCTCACAAGTTTTAGTTAAGTTATATAATCTTACTATTTTTTATAACGTTTACGGAAATATGAGCAACGCACACGACCTGCTAAGTACAATTGGAAACCAATGCCTAAGATAACACACTTTCAGTTCTTCTGTACACATCATAATGCATACTTAAATGTTAAATTTTTCTATTGTAAACCGAGCATAATGATATATCCTATAAGTATCTACGTCTTTATAGCTAACTGCTCTGGCGAGGATCTACTACGCTACTATGAATGATGGTCGCCGAATGTCCCGGCAAGATGCCCGAGGATTTATAACATACACAAGAAGTCCTGAACGCACTCACATCCTACTTCCCTCCACAGCACGCATAATTAACAGGATGTGCTTTCCCCAATACGTCTAAGAGCGCTGTTACAATACAGCTGACTTTGTTCATGTGAATGTGTTACGGCAGCAATATTTAAATAAGTTCTCAATTTTATGGTTTCCAAAGTGCACATGTTTGCGAATCTCTAAAGCACACTTCAGTAATAATTTATAATCGCTTCCAACATCAATGGCTCACGAGATTACTTTCCTGTATGTGTGTGTCTGTGCATGTGTGTGTCCCCCCTCCCCTTTTTTCAATTTTCGAACGCGTTAACCGAATTTCACCAAACTCGGTACATATACACAGAGGTGACAAAAGTCATGGGATAGCAATATGCAAATATACAGTTGGCAGTAGTATCGCGTACAAAATGTATAGATGGGCAGTGCATTGGTTGGGCTTTCATTTGTAGTCAAGTGATTCATGTGAAAAGGTTTCTGACGTGATTATGGCCGCACGACGGGAATTAACAGACTTTGAACGCGGAATGGTAGTTGGAGCTAGGCGCATGAGACATTCTATTTCGGAAATGGTTAAGAAATTCAACGTTCCGAGAACCACAGTGTCAAGAGTGTGCCGAGAATACCTAATTTCAGGCATAATCTCCCACCATGGAAAACGCAGTGACCGACCACCTGCACTTAATGACGGAGACCAACGACATGTGCGCAGAATGGTCAGTGTTAACAGACAAGCAACACTGTGTGAAATAACAGCAGGAATCAATGTGGGACGTACGACGGACGTGCCCGTTAGGACAGTGCGGCGAACTTTGGCTGTACTGGGCTATGCCAGCAGAAGACCGACTCTAGTGCCTTTACTAACACCACGACATCGCCTGCAGCGTCTCTCCTAGGCTCGTGACCATATCGGTTGGATCCTAGACGATTGTAAAACCGTGGCTTGGTCAGATGAGTCCCGATTTCAGTTGGTAAGAGCTGATGGTAGGGTTCGAGTGTGGCACAGACCCCACGAATCCATGGACCCAAGTTGTCAACAAGGAACTGTGCAAGTTGGTGGTGGCTCCATAATGGTGTGGGCTGTTTTTACATGGAGTGGACTGGGTCCTCTGGTCCAACTGAACCGATCATTGACTGGAAAGGGTTATGTTCAGCTACTTGAAGACCACTTGCAGCCATTCAAGGACTCCATGTACCCAAACAACGATGGAATTTTTATGGATGACAATCCACCATATCACCGGGCCACAACTCTTCGCAATTGGTTTGAAGAACATTCTGGACGATTCCGGCGAATGATTTCGCCACCAAGATCGCCCGACATAAATCCCATCGAAAATTTATGGCAAATAATCGAGAAGTCAGTTCGTGCACAAACTCCTGCACTGGCAACACTTTCGCAATTATGGACTTTTATAGAGGCAGCTTGGCTCAATATTTCTGGCGGGGACTTCCAACGACTAGTTGAGTCCATGCCACGTCGAGTTGCTGCACTTCGCCGGGCAAAAGGCGGTCCGACACGATATTGGGAGATATCCCATCCAATGCACTGCCCATTTAAACAGTTTGTACGCGATACTACTGCCATCTGGTATATTTACATATTGCTATCCCATGACTTTTGTCCCCTCAGTATATATGTAAGTGTAACAAACACTTATTTTCTGAATGGTTGCAACAAAATCTTTTTAGCTTAGTGTGCTATATCACGAAACTACATAATCGATTTGAGCTTAACTTTGTATACTGACAGTATACAATAATCGAATATGCTATTAAAAATCTTTTTTTTCTTCCATTAATGAATATCGTTGCATGAAAAATATGAATGTTTAATGGCATATCTCAGGGACCAATATACCGATTTTCACCAAATTCTTCTCAACAGTAGCACTGTGGTAGGCCATGTAAACTTATGTGTTTTAAGTGGCTTAGTCACATATTTTCAAAATGACGGCCCTAAGATTAGTAAATACTATCATTCGAAACATTAGACTGATTAAATTCGAAGTTGATTCTCGAATCCGGCCTTCGCAATGCAGTTTATTGCACATTAACTTATGGTACGAGGTTTTCTGGGTTCGAGTCCCGGGTAAGGAGCGTGTGTATTTGAAATTGCCTCACTACTGTTGCATATGTTTCTGGTTTCATCTCTAATTATATTGCTTTCAACGAGACGACAAGTCCTACCTACCAAACAACTCAACTTTTAAGAAATTATTTCAAAATTAATTGCACCCATGTTGAGGAAAGTAGGCTCATTAATTATATCAGTAACTTCTGTTTATACATGAATTTGATTGTTGTAGTACAAAGAATATCGTCGTTTGACCTGGTTTTTTCAGCCTACTTTCTGAAGGAAAGAAAGGCTCATGAGATCACTTTCCTTTCTGTGTGTATATGTGTTGTGTGTGTATGTATGCATGTGTATGTATGTGTGTATGTGTTTTGTGTGTGCATTGTGTGTGCTGTGTGCATCTGTTCTATGTGTATATGTTGTGTGTGCATGTGTTGTGTGTATATGTGTTGTGTGTATGTGTGTATATATGTGTGTGGTTATGTGTGTCTGTGCATGTGTATGTCCCCCTTACAATTTTACCACGTTAACAGAATTCACCAAACTCGTTACACATACAGTAATACATAAGGACACCTGACATTTACAGTTTTCTACCACGCCAGGCAATTACTTTCAAAATGGCAGCCATTTTAAAATTTAGGGCTATATTTTATACCTCGGAAACAATTCAACCGATTTAACACAAATGTTTTATGCTAAGAGCGCAAGTTGTAAGCATTGAATTCAGAGGCGAATATTGTTGATAGTCTGCCATTTTGTGAGATAGTGCCACATGAAAAAATTAAGCTTTTACATTAGATCTCTAAAATTACCCAAACAAATTTTCACAAAATGGCGTCCATGTTGCTATTTTTGTTTTGTATGTTATATTGTCGAAACCATGTAGGCCTAATTAATTCCAATGAAACTTTGTATGCTGGCTGTATATATTTCAACCATCAAATGTGTTCAAACAAAATATATCTTGTACACCATTTTGTAAAATAGTATTACATTAAATTAAAATTGTGATATCTCTTAAAAACAACTAATGTCTACCAAATGCAGTAAATAAGTAGCACTATGGCAGGCCACATAAACTGATAAACTTTGAGAGGGTCAGGCGCACATATTTTCAAAATAGCGGCCATATAAGAATTTCAGCTCAGAAATTTTAATCTACAAAACTACAAAACAAATTTCAACTAAACTTTGTATGCTAGCAGTGTCAATTATATTCATAAAAAGTTCTACGCAAAGCCTCATTTCTCCGTCATTTTGTAAGATAGCCCCCTTGAAATAATACAATTTTTATGTCGTATCTCGGGAAACACTCAGCCGATTTCTTTCAAATTTGGTGAAGAAGTTGTACTGTGGTAGGCCATATTAATGTATGTGTTTTAAGTGTGTAAGTCTCTTATTTTTCGAATGGTACCTATACAAACATTTTAACTTAGTATGCTATATCTACGAAACTATGTAACATATTTACATTTAACTTTGTATATTGCATCTATTACAATCATCGAGTGTGATAATATATATACTTTTTGTCCTCCATTTAGGAAGACCGTCACATGAACAATATAGGCTTTATGCCATATATCGAGGACCAATCAACCGATTCATACAAAAATTTCACAAAGTATTGCTACAGTAAGGAATATAAATTAACACATGTTATGTGCAGAAGGCATGTCTTAATAGGGTTCATATAAATAATTAAGATTAATTTGTTATAGCTATGAAATATTTCAACAAAATTAAACCAAATGTTGTACGCAAATAGTATTAATTAGAAGCATAATTTATGTATATGCATCCTCTTTTGCTGGATTTTTTTTTGCAAAATAGTGTCAGGTGAGTAAATGGAACATTTGGCCATATTTCCGGAATAATTCAACTAATTTCCACCAAAGGTTGCACAACTATAGAAGGCCATATAAGTTGCATGATTTAAATAGTACCAGACATTGATTTTCGAAATGGCGTTGGTATAGCTATTTAACAATTTAACCAAATTCAATCAAACCTCTAAGGTAATAGTATCTATTAGAAACATCCTATAGAGAAACTCGTTAGGGAGTTTTTATAAGATATCTCTGTTCAAAACCAAATAAAGTTTTTATGCCATATCTCGAAGACCAATCAACTGATTTCCACCAAATTTTTCACACAAGTGGCGTTACGGGAGGCCATGTAAACTTATGTGTTTTTAGTGGCTCAGACACTTATTTTCAAAAAGTTGGCCGTGTAAATATTTCAGGTTAGTGAACCCTATCATTCAAAACATTAGACTGATTATATCTGAAGTTGATGCTCCAAATCCTACCTCCATGATGGAGTTGATTGTACGCTAGCTTCATTTTACGAGTTTTTCGGAATTCGAATCCCGGGTAAATCACTCGTGTATTTTAATTGTCTTGGTTCTGTTTCACATGTTTCTGGTTTCATCTCTAATGTTATTGTTGTCTTTGAGACATCAACGCCTACCTGCCACCTATGCTTTTAAGAATTTTACTAAAAATTTATTTGCACCGATGTAGAGGAAAGTAGGCAAATTAGTTATCAGTAACTTCTTGTTATTTACTGCAATGAATACAGAAAATCTCGTCAGTTTCATTGATCTTTACATTGCGCTACACATGTCAACATTCTTCCTGATGAAGTTATATAACCAGTTAATCTTGAACAAGAAGTGACTTCTGTCGGAACATGTTTAGAACCGATGTAACCACGCGTGGAGCTGAACTTGTTTAATGTGAAGTACCTATATAGTTATGTGTACCCGGTGACTGCGGCCTAAATGGTCCAAGAAGGTCCTACTAGAGTTCCGGATGTAACCAAGTAACTACTTAAAACTGTCCATATTGCCTGTAGCTTAGGTGACATAATGTTTATAATTTGATTTCGTTTATATTATTTGTAAGCTTGGATGATGAGCTGTTATACAGTAAATACTACTAAGATCTTTTATTATTAATTTTAGCCGCTTTTTTGAAGTGGTGTTTGCTTCTCCACGTGGGAATTAAAATGTCGCCGATTATTTGGATTGCTCACAGAATTCCTTCTGTGTCCCAAAAAGTTACTGAAAATTCCTAATTTTGCAAAATTGTTTGCTGTTAAAGACACGGAAAGTCACGCAGATATATTCGTGAATAGCTTAATAATAAATTATAGCACTTGACGAAGAACTTTTAAACTATTTATCAAAACACAAGACGTTGCTATTATCCATACAATAAAACAACATTTAAATTGGTCAAAGACTTTTAGTCTGCAGAAACACCGTACATTGTCTTTTGTGTGTGTGTGTGTGTGTGTGTATCGAGCATTTTCCTTCTTTAAATATTACAAAACTCAACGTCTCTCTGTCCGTCTGTCTGTTAGTGCGCTTATCACTCGAGAACCACTTATCCAATTTACGTGTTTTTTTTTTAAATTCATAACTATGTTCTCTGGCCAGGTTTTCGTATATATTTTGTTACGTTAAGTAACACGAGGAATAAGCAGTGACGATAATAGTGAACCAAGACGGAAAAAATGTTTGCGCCAGCGCGCTTTCTTGCAATACGCTGTCTAAATTGTTAAAGATGGAACAGTATCACGTAGTAAAGAATTGTGTGGAATAAATAGACCTAAAAAAAAATCAGTGGTAGCATACAACTATCTATAACAGAGAAATACTAACAAGCGTTTTTACCATTTAATTTCTCAATAAATAAATACGTAAAATTCAAGCTGTTGTTTCCCCATTAAATTCTGTAAAATTCAACTTTATTTTTAAAAAAACCTAAACAATAATTCTGTAGTCCACGTGAGCGGAGCCACCGCAGTGAGTTCTTCTCAGTACTAAAAAAAACAAGCTACCTGGTTTATACTTACTTATTTGCTCTACATTTAACACAGCGTAATCCACACAAAAACGTTCTAACGAATCCCGCAATTATATTTGCACGGAAATACTCTTTGAAGTGGTGTTGAAGATTTATGTGAGAATTAGGCGCAGCCATGTGCGACCGCCAGAGGAAAGTGTATGGGTGGTCGCGTGGTCGGCTGGGATGGATGGCGAA
>NQII01001331.1:504662-519722 GCA_002778355.1 Clitarchus hookeri
CTGCAGGTACCGTGCCTGGCCACGTCATGTTCAGTTCAAACGCAGCTACCAGCGACACCGTCCGGCACGAATCCTTCATGTAAAAACAGGGAGAGACCCAACTGTAAATCGAACACGGTAGAGGTCGCGGTGGCTGAGCGGTTAGACTGCTCGCCTTCCACCAAGGCGAACCGGGCTCAATCCCCGGCCGGGCCACTCCCGGATTTTCACATGTGGGACTCGTGCTGTACGATGCCGCTGGTCGGCGGGTTTTCTCGGGGATATCCCGTTTCCTCCTCCCTTTCATTCCAACGTTGCTCCATACTCACCTCAATCACCCCCATCGGCTCTCGATACCTCGCTGTTAAGACTCGACAACACAGTGGATTTACGTAGGTGAAAAAGGCGCGACTTCTCAGTAGTCTGGTGACTAGATGAAACGTTACTATAAAAGGAAAAGAAATCCTTCTAGAGACTGAGGACGGAAAATTTCTTGTATAAGAAAATATGTGCTACAAGTGCCTTTTTAGAATTAATAAAAATGTTTGAAATGTGCAGTTTTTCAAATACATTAAATCGTATTGTTTTCCTTATTAAAGAAATTGTATTTGAAAAACAAATATATACATACAGCCATTTGATAAGGCCTGAGTAAAAATTTTCGATCATGAAGGCAGACAAATGTGATATTTTAGTTTCAGGTTTTGCCACGAGTGGCCGCTCTTGGGGCGACACTGCCTCCACCATTAAATGCAAACACATTCCATCAAGCGGCAAAGACCAAGGGGGAAGGGTGAGGGTGATTGTCTCTTGCCTAGTAATCAAATGTATGGGGGATGGGGCGAGGAAGTGCCGAGTGACTGCGGGCGAGGAAAATGAGGGAGGAATTAGGAAGGATTTTATTTACCTGATTCAGAAAATATAGTTCCAGAAAGACAATAAATGACTGACAGTAGTAGTTGGATATAGGGCATTCGAAGACAGCGTCATGACGGGGACACAGGGTCACCGAAGCTTACCAAGGACATGACAAACTTCATGCGTTTGACTTCCGCTTCAACGGCGGCCATCTTGGCAGCCAGTGCCAACATTCCAAAATTTTCACCAATTTGCGAAATATTTTTTTTTTTTCAAAAATTAATTTTTTTAAATAATGCTTTTAAAAGTCTTCAGAATTAAAAAAAAATAAAAATGTATTAAGTATTTTAAAAGTTAATTTTTTTTTAACATTTCGAAAGTTCAAAAAAAATTATCGAACATTCCCTGGCGGCCATGTTTGTTTCTCCTGTGCGTCCATAAGACAACGCCCAGACTTTATGAAATAGCGGCTCCCAAGAGAGACACCTGCCATGGCATAGCCTTGGGCTACGGGGACTTCACGCTCTTGCATTCACTGGGGAGGGGGTGCCGTGGTGGAGCAGTGGATAAAGCACATGTTAAATTTCACGCTTTTGCATTCCAAGGGGAGGGGTGCCACGGTGATGCAATGGATAGAGGACATGTTAAATGTAACGCTCTGGCATTCCAATTCGATGGGGGGCTACGGTAGCGAAGTGGATAGAGTGCATGTAAAAAACTTTGCGCTCCTGAATTTGCAGGGGAGGGCCAGGTGTGTACCAAGAGAGACACCTGCCACGCCTCCATACGCCCGCCATGACATAGCCTCGGGCCGCAGGACTTTGCGAGAAGTTATTTAGAATTGAGGCCGCGGTATCGTAGTGGATAGAGCACATGCAAAAAACTTTGCGCTCCTGCATTCACAGGGGATGTCAGGCATGTCCCAAGAGAGACGCCTGCCACGCCTCCATGATATAGCCTCGGGCAGACGGCTCCTGACAGCAACGCCCAATAGAGACGCCCGTCAGCCGCCATAACATAGCCCCAGGCTGCCGGCTCCCAGCAGAGGAGCTCGCATAGCCTGAGGCTTCGTGCTCTAGCATTCAAAGGATGCCGCAGTTACGCAATGGATAGAGCGCATGTTAAAACTTCACGCTCTCGCATTCCAAGGGGTGCCGAGGTAATGCAATGGATAGAGAGACATGTTAAAATTCATGCTCTTGCATTCACAGGGGAGGGGTGCGGCGGTAGCTGAGTCGTGTCCCAAGTGGAAGTATTAAAAAAACAAACTAGCATGTTTTTTTTAATAATAATAATATTCCATTATAGCCCCCCGCCTCGTTGGGAGAGAGAAAAAATAAGTTTAAATGGTTTTACCACCACTCCCCCAGCGCGAGAGCGATGGAAATATATATATTGTGTATGCTAAGCCAGGAGGGTGATCTCAGAGTCTTCTCAAATTCAATTATATTTACAGTCCTTCATACTTACACACATACAGCAGACCCGTCCGTTCTCAGTCTTACTCCCACGACGCTTAATTATTAACGCCCCGCGCATTGGCGACGTCCTCGAGAAATTGTTTTTCGACACCGATAGTCTCAGCCAATGAGTGATTTTCCACACATGATGTGCGTGGCTCCGCCGAGAAATACGTATTTGTACCGAGGCGACACACACACACACTTTAGCGCGAGTGTCGGAAATATGAATATTTCGCTACTGCCAAGCAGTGCGCGACGCCAGCGACTCGTCTAGAAATACGTTTCACACACAATCGCCCATCCGCCCCCCTCCGCCATCGTTACAACAGAGCATGCAGGCAAGGACACGCGAGATCTCGGCTGCAAGCGGCACACACATGGACAACTTTTTTATTTTTTCATATCGTTCTCTCAACCTTCTAAACGAAGCGACAGCCAGCCTCCGTTTGGAGATCACAGAGTATTTATTGTCGTGTCGCAATAGATGCTTAAGTGTTGCTTCTGCTCCTGCGCCCGGCTACGAAGACCGTCTCGCTCTCGTTTAACATTGAGCTAAGTACATCGTGCACTGTAACATATTCTACATCACCCACGCTCTAGGGGCTGAATGTACAAATCGTCATATAGTGTTAGTATAATTTAAGTTTTTTATGCAATCTGTAAACATAAATTCAACACATCGTTTTCCAAAGGTCTCATCAACACATGCAAACAAAGATTGACCGAGTAAGTTACACCAAAGGGTAAAAAGTACATATTCATTACTAGGTATTCCGAATGTATATATATGGTTTCTACTGTTGGGAGTGATTCCATTATCGTTTTATAAACATAGGTTTCGTTACCCTTGTAGAAATCACTGCAGCAACCAATCTACTTACGCCTAACGCAAATACTACAAGCAGTGGGCGGACTTCGTTATTACCCCTCTTCAGGGACAATGAAGCAGTCGTGTGGTCAAGTGATGCTTTACCAAACCCAGGTGTTTAGTTTCGACGTAGCATGTGAGAAAGGGCCCACAATGCAGCAGAAGCAGCAATTTTTCAGCATGGGACGCCATATAGCAACGGATGCGATTTGCCTATGTCAAACTTATTCACGCACACTCTTGCATTGGAATTGTTTTTGATAAGCTCACAATGTAGCATAGTGATGCCTTTTTGGGCAAGGAGGGATTTTACCTAACACACTGCACGAGGCTCTGATTGGCTAAGGAATGACAACACCTAGAAGCTAGCGCCATTAATCATGGCTGAAGAATGTTCGTATTCATTGCCCTCTTATCATGTAACGTCACACATCGTATACACATAGCAAGTTCTAAGTTCCGATACACAGCATACCCTCGACAATGAAAAAAATTATTATCACAGAATAATTTAAGCCCTATAAGCATAGGTGCTCATAATTTCCGAACTGTTTAACATACAGGCGACAAATTCATAATATATATATATATCGATTCTGACAACACAAATTATCGTAGAGTTATTTATGTACTATACATATAAAAAGTATCACAGATTCATTTAAGCCCTACAAGTATAGGTGCACATAAGTTCCGTACCGTGTAAGATACATTCGGAAACTTCATAACACAGACATCACTCCCATCATCTCGAAAGGTATACATCTTCCCAAATTCGATTAACATTTAAGTCCTTCCTACTAGATATATATCACGCTCTTGCATGCCAAGCCGGTAGGGTTATCTCAGTGTCTTCCCAAATTCGATTATCATTTGAGTCCTTCCTACTAGATAATATACATCACGTGCTTGCATTCCAATCTGGGAGGGTTGTCTCAGAGTCGTCCCAAAATCAAGTAACATATAAGTCCTTCCTACGAGATTATATATAATTCAGGCTCATGCATGTCAAGCTGGGAGGGTTATCTCAGAGTATTCCCAAAATCGAATTTATATTTAAGTCCGTCCTACGAGATGATATACATTACGCTCTTGCATGCCAAGCCGAGAGGATTATCTCAGAGTCTTCAAATTTCGATTATCATTTAAGTCCTTCCTACTAGATGATATATATCGCATGCTGGGAGCATTATGTCAGAGTTTTCCCAAATTCAATTATCATTTAATTCCTTCCTACTAGACCATATACTTCATGCTTTTGCATTCCAAGCGAGAGGTTGTCTCAGGCATAGCATGTTTGCATTCCAAGCAATACATGCAAAGGCTATGTTCGTCGTTCATCAGGAAGCGAGTGCAAGTATTGCAGCAAGACATTCAGGAAGCGTATCTGAGACAAACGACACGAAAATAGCAACTGTAAATTTGCTACAGTCTACAAGACCTACCCATGAGATAACTGCCGGGCAGTATATATGAATAAGAGACACTTGAATGCTCACAGAAGATGATGTTGTTTTTCTTCTAAATCAGTCAACATAAAGGTTTCGCTCGAATGAACACTATGTCGAACATGTATCAAATATGATTATGTATTTGTATTATGTCAAGTCTGTAAGTAAAGGTAAAAGTATATAAATAATATCGGTGTTATTAATTTATTTTAACCCTTGTCAATATTAAGTTCACCTCCACCTCTGAGAAAAAACAAGATATTGTCAAAGTTGGAAATATAATTAATAGTTTATTTCTATAGTATCATACCCAGAACAATTGATTATCATTTAAGTCCTTCCTACTAGATGATATACACCACGTACTTGCATTCGAAGCCAAGAGAATTATCTCAGGACCTTCCCAAAATCAATTAACATTTAAGTCCTTCCTACGAGATGAAATACTTCACGCTCTTGCATACCAAGCCGGGAGGGTTATCTCAGAGTATTCCCAAATTAGATTATCGTTTATACCTTCTTCCGAGATGAAATACTTCATAATCTTGCATGCCAAGCCGGAAGGATTATCTCAGAGTATTCCCAAATTAGATTATCGTTTAAGACCTTCCTACTAGATGATATACACCATACGCCTGCATTCCAAGCCAGGAGAGTTATCTCAGAGTCTTCCCTACATATGTGCGAGGGTTATCTCAGACGATCTACAGTTTCATGTCCAATAATATCTTCAATTAACTTGCCATCCCAATGAATCGTTAATGGCAAATCAGGTTTGAACTCGCTTTTGAGAGATTCTGCTATTTATTGCTTTTAGATTTTTCAAACGTTGTCGACGAGTAGAATATCTATTAACATTAAACTCTAAAGGGTCACATCCTGCTCTTTTCAAAGTAGATGCTACGACCACAGCTGATTTTCTGTCACTTAGAGACGTGAAGGCTAGCAGCTAAGTGACTATTAATTATGTCTTTTCGAGCTCACTTTTGTGGTGGTTGCTCTGTTGAAAATTCTGGTAAGACTTCGAAATCAGATACAGATGTTTCTTCGCTGGTGGTAGAAGAAGAAAGTAAGCACTTTTCTGTCAAAGCCGAGATACTTCTGTTTTCAAGTTCACGTAATTTTTGAAGACGTTCTGCTTTCTGTTTCGATTACTCACGTTTTCTTAAGCTTTTTTTATCTATTGAACCAATTAAACCCCGGCGTCCTTTTTGTCGTGCTAATAAAAACTGCTTATCCTCTTCTATATACATAATACTTAAAGCTTCAGAGTGAGCAATACCAAACAAATCTTGTAATTTTTGTTGTCAATCTTGTTCTTTCTTCTTTGATGCTTCCGAAAGTTTTTTCTTGTTCTATTTTTTTTCCTCCAGATTCNTTGTTGTCAATCTTGTTCTTTCTTCTTTGATGCTTCCGAAAGTTTTTTCTTGTTCTATTTTTTTTCCTCCAGATTTTACCACTCTTTGAAGTGGTGTTCTATTTTACTGATCACATGTTTTTTCAATCCCGTTGGTATACCAGCTTTTTTCCACAAATTTATCACTTTACACGCAGCCACAGTCGCAGAATCACCAATGGATTTCTTTTCTTCGTTTTTGTAGTAAAAAAATAAACTTAATACTTCACCAATTGAAGGTAACTTTGACTGATTCAGATTTGGTAGTGACTGGCCTATAAGCCAAATGTTGGTTTTATTTCTAGTTAGTAAACTCTCGCCACTACTCGTGGACGCCACGACAAGTCGAAACAAGTACGTACAGTTTGAGGAAAAAATGCGCGTCCTCTCGCTAATGGCTGAATTCCAACTGAAGTGCGGGGCGGGGCTCAACCTCAACGCGTAGGCACAGGAAAGCAGTAGGGGAGGGGATTGACTAAAATGAGTCTCTCTGCATGCTATTTCACTTTAAAATAGGCTTATATACATGCTGGAGTCAATTAGCCGGATTCATAGTTGAAGTGGCTATACTTTTAACTTTGACTGATGGTAGCGACCTCTAAACCCGATCCAAAAATTAAATTTAAAAAAAAACTAGTCCATATTTTAGGGTAGAAAATCATATGACTGGGTGCTGCGGTAGTTTTTAAAAGTCAAACAATTAGGACCATCCTAATAGACAGGCATGGCTTTTGACGTCTCGTCGACAGCGAGGCCATTAGAAACGGAGCAAGTTGCTCAGACAAGCAAGATCGAGGAAGGAATCAGCCACGGCCTGTAGCGAGGAACCATCCCAGCATTCGCCTGGTGTGATTTTGGGAAACCATGGAAAACCGAAATCAGAATGGCGGGACTAGGACTCGAACCCAGGTCCTCCCGAATGCAAGTGCAAAGATTTGCCACTGCATCACCTCACTCGGCTAGTGGCTGCGGTGAGGTTGGCAAACAGCAAGCTATTCAAAAACTTTATTCGCACGTCTTCAACGGACTTCGAAACACGTTTGCAAATGGTTGGACCATCGGATGCTAAGGGCAGATTTTGTAGTTACCAACCGTAATCATAATGTTTTTGAGGAACTGACGAGTTTTACTCTGAATTTGTAGTCCACAAAATTAGAAATAGAATGTCTCATAGTCTTCAACAACTTACACACTTTTGTCATTTGTCAGGCTAGTCGTAAAAAGAGGCCAAAATAAAAGAATAACTGGATGCATAAAATACGAATGTTGAAAACTACTTGTCCGACCTGTGGGAAACAAAACTTTACTTTTATGGTACTGCGTATGTACATTACACCATCCCCGTTAATCCTTAAAAATGCATGTCGTTTTCTGCGATCATGCTTTGACATGCAGTTATTATGAAGAAACATTTTACAATATTCTCTCCCCACCCCCTTTTTGTTTTTACCAAGCCCCATAACCCTAACTCTTGAAGAAAAACTCGATTTCTCCGCTATAGTCACACACTTGAAAGTATAACTAGTTGTTTACATATGTAATAACATGACATGTTAAGGTCAAAACTATTTACTTGGTTGAATAAGACATTATTATACAAAACAGTACGCATTGTTGTTCGTAGCTTTAGTCACTTTTACCTTGTGCAGGCACGAAACCCCCTTTCAATCACTATTCACTTTCAAGTAGGAGCAGTACTTTATGCCGGTGACAACAGATAACGATATTAATTTGAAATCTTGGAACAACCTGAAACGAGTTACTTAACTCAATAAATGTGTTCCAAAAATAAGTGTTTAGTTTTCTCAGAGACAAATTTTCCCGCCCCAACAGGCGTTAAGAGTGTAGGGTCGGGTATGTCTGCAAGTAAGGTAGAATTCTCACTATCGGTCCTTTAGTTAAGCAATTTACGTCAACGTGAGTATAAAAGGTAGACGCGGTGTATTCTGTCTGCAAATACGATGACACTTATTTTCTGCTCCTTGAAAACCCTCGAGTAAAAGAAACATGAAACACCGTTCCAGTTTCAGGAATATGACTTCAAACAACAACACCAAAACACGCAAAACGTGAAGCCTGTAGACATGCAGTTGCGCAATTAGTTTATTAGTGATGTCCAGTTAAGATGGAAAAGTACAAGACGTGACACGTGTGTGATATTTCGGAACATTTCTGCAAGTTTATCAGCACAGTGGATAGCAGAGAAATGGGTTAGGGACAACAGGAAATGTCGGGGTCCAGTTAATCTGGGTCAGTTGTTATCGTGCGGTATATATGTAAGACTGATAGAACTTAGCGCTACCAGCATTGCATCGACGAAGACCACGATGGAGGTTATCTACCAACTCGCAGCAGTAGTGTGTCTGTGGCAGGTAAAGAGTCAAACACAGTTTACATATCATGGTGGTCTACACTGGTTTATCGAAGCTTAATTAGTTCTAACTGCAGTAAAATAAAGAGTTGATGTGTAATGCTTTGTTTACATTATTTCACAGACGCCGACATTATTACAGCACGGAAAAAGTTTTAATTTTACAAATTATGTTTTTATGTTTTTTCCAAGCTTACATTATAATTTAAGGGAGAAAAGTGTTTTATTTCGTTTATACTAGTAAGCGTGTATGTGTAGGTTCACAAGCATCCACTAGATATTTTCCATTAAAAGTTTTTGAACGGACAAACCGATTCAAACTAATTTTGGCACCGAATACGACAAAACTTGGACACGTTCCAAGCCTATTTTTCATTCTGCATAATGTATTTATCCGGAAAATATGTTTCTGTGAAGAGTCGTTAGCTATATCTTGTCAAAAAATGTAACATTTCGAAGTTTTCTATCAGAATGGAATAACATTGTAAATAAATCAATGGTTTTAGTGATTAAGTATCATTAGAAATTGGGCACAGACAAACAATTTTTTTTTCAGATGCGCAGCAAGGTCAACTAAGACATATGTGATAAAAAATTTTCTTCGTTGCTCTGGCTGTACCTACATGTAATGCTTGTACATATCGTTATAATTTAGATCATCATCGGTCGTGGATTAATAGGTCGTTACCAAACTAACAACGAAATGTCGTCGAGGGGTTCTTTTGAGTTATACTTGTACGACACTATTCCAAGCAGGCAATATTTTCTAAATATCTCTTAACGATAATCGTACAAGAACCAACAACGTTAATTAATTTAACACAGTCTTTTTTTTTTTTTTTTGCTTTGATATACCACATTCACAGTAAATTCAGCGGTATGAAACACAGATGGATAAGTAAAACATGAATAATTATCTTGATAAGGCATCTCATCGTAATTTACGATATTCATATTTAAATTCCAGTATGATGAGTATGAATAACACTAACAACGTTACTTGTCTGGCGAAGAGTGCCCAGTTCGCTGAACACGAACTTTCCAACACCAATCGTTATGCGTCGGAGACATACCGAAACACAAAGCGAATGTAGTGATTACGAACTGCAATTCGGCACGCGTTTCGTTAAACTTCAAAGTATATCGAAATTCTGTGACATCACAGAATAAGCGAACACACTAAAATAACCATATATATGTTATTTTGTAATTTTGTCTAGGCAAACGTAAACACCTATCTAAAATTATTGATTAAATTGAATAACGTGTGCGACAATTTATTTAACTATTTATATGTGGGGTTTATTAACTTACAGCTCACCCCCAGCGCGACATTTGTAGGTGAGTAAATTATTTCTTAGTTATTAACTAAAAGTAAATTTAATGCAGTGTTAAGTTTCAGTTCTTCACGGACAGTCGCACTCGTGGTGAATAGCGCACCGCAGTTGCGATGTTGACCGCACAAAACGCACGTTCGTATTCACATCTTGCGATTTTCACCGCTGCGACGTCACGAAACTCCGACATTTACGGTACAACAACGAAACATAAGATGTTCATACTCAATTCGCAGGGGAGCAACTTTCACCAGTGAGGTAACTGACGAAGCTCCTCGCACTGCAAAGCTGCAGCCTTGTCTTAGTGTCTGTTAAGGCACTTCAACTGCCTGACGCTTGAACTGCGCTGTAGCAGGTTTGAACAATAGTTTTTTTGACGAAACTATTAGACGTAGCTCCAATATAGTACGTTTACCTGTATGTTTGCATGTGAAAAGAAAACACACCCCAGACAAAGATGGAATAGCACTTTCAAGATATCACGTAAGCAATTCATATTATTTTGGAACTCTCCAACGTAGTTAATAACGACTTTCTCAGATTTCTGTATCTTTATACGTACTACCCAGACACGATATAAAATATGATAGCAGCCTGTAATGAACTTTGCTAACGATTTCCCACCATTAAAATAATAGTTTCATCGTTTAAAGACTCATAACTACAGACAACACTGCACGTCAGTTCAGAGTCCAGCGTGTATCAACGATAGTGCAGCTTATGTGCATTTTTATATGATTTATGGTTCTTTCATACCAAAAAGGGCCTATAGGGACGTAGCAAGTTATTGATAAGAGTTATGCAATGATCACTCTTTAAAAGAGGTTTATTTAACATCAAGGTTGTATAATATTATTTCAATATAATGATTGAATATGCACCGGGGAGCTATACAAACATACTGAAATGTTAATTTATATTAAGTTATAAAGATTTAACCAGCCACATTCTGAGTAAAGTCTAATTGGAGAGTCCCCACCTTGTTCATGATTCCCGAGACTGATTAAGATGGCATAAGTCGACGGCCGGACAAACCCATCTTCAGTGGCCTTCTCATTCCAATGGCCCAACGACAAGAGTCACCGCCCATGGGCTACCCAGCCCTATATCGGCAGCGTTGTCCCCCTTTTTAGGCTGGTGGAGCGGATTTATGTCTGTGATTTGCGATTTCATAACTAATTTCAGCAATCATGGCCCGTGTCCTGGATAAATATGTGAATGTTTGATAAGGCAGGCCACTCAGCTAAGGTCTGATCACAACTCGTAACAGCGCGGCAGTGTCGCACATATCGCTCCTGGGCTTCTGAGTCTCATACGCGAAAGTGCTCCAGGCAGGTGACGACCGCCTTAACCGCTGTAGGTAGGCCACCCGCTGTGTACGCGATGCAGGCGGGTTGCATCTCCGAGGTGACATAATGCTTGCCTTCCCGAGGCCGATGATAGCAATAACGAAATGTGTGGCTGTATTAATAAAAATCAGTTATAAATAAAAAAATAAAAGAAAAAATTACGTAAATGGATGCAGAGAAAGGGTAACATTATAGGTCACCTCATTGATCCAGTTGAGTTGATTCATTCCGTATTTTTTTACATAGACCATGCAATGAGAAAAATTGGCGTTATTGTAGTCTACTTACAATGCGGCAACAGGTGAGCAGGCTATCGAGTAGCCATCATGTATCTCCTGTCTGTATGGTATGTTCTACAAGAGGCTGTAATTTCTTGTTCGCATTCCTTCAAAGTACTCTCAGCTCTCAGTTCTCCCCCTCTCCCTCTCTCTCTCTCTCTCTCTCTCTCTCTCTCTCTCTCTCTCTCTCTCTCTCTCTCTTCGCACCAGTGCCGGTTACAGGAAAAATTTCAAAATAGGGCACAAAGTTAAAAATTAATATAATACTTCATTTAAGATGTAAAGAACTCTAAATAAGCTCTAAATATACCCAGATTTTTACTTAAAGTAGTTTCGACATGATCCTCAAGACTACTAAAAAAAAACCACAAGATTTATTGCATTCTATTATTCTAGAAATTATGTGCCTATTGTTTCTACGATTTCATTATATTTTTTAACTGGCCTTTTGTATACTTCATCTAACTGATTTCTTTTATCTACCTTCCCCAGCATTACCATTTAATTTTGCAAGTGTAGTTTGTTCCCTAAAAATGTTTTAAATCCTGTCATCCTATTAAGGCCGACAACTGTAGTCGCTCAAATATCGTCCGAACCAAAAATAACATAATGAAATAATAAAACGGAGATTTATCATATTAGTCTTATCAACCTGACCAAATTATGAGTATAGTTTCTTTTTGTGTGCGATAGAATAAGTTGTGGTTTTGGAGGGCTAATATTTCTCATTTAAAGCTCAACTTGACATCTTTTGTAGAAATTCTTCGTTTTAGTGTGATAATTTCGGATTAAAAGTAATTACTGATAATGTACAACTATAAAAAAATTTACACTTTACGAGTTGTTTAATATTTTTGTGCTTAATTTTCATTACGTGTTATCTGCTAGTTGTAAAAAGTCAGGAACATATTTATATTTTACCAAAAATGTCTGCCTTTTGTAAGGAAGAAATACCACACAGTGAAAATGAGATACAACAGTATTTAACAACTAGTAATGCGTAAATTTCCTATTATCAAACATTTCTAATAATACCTCTGAAACTGTAATTATGACACGAAACTGAAGAATTCTTACATAATAGGTGAAGCTGAGCCTTAATGCTTATCATAATAAACCAGCTGCTTCACTAAAAAACTTAATTCTGTTCACTCAATTGGTTTTTTGGAGAAACATGTTATGTTACATGTCAGTTCAGTAACACAACAAGAAAAACACTGCGTGTAAGCATTAATAACTGAATAATAAACAAACTTTGAAAATTGTGATCTCATGCACTGTTGTTTTCAAAATATTCACAAGTTATCAAACCTTGAATATAATACTGTAAAAGTAACGGAATAATGCGTTATCACACCGAAAACACATTGTTGTGACAGATTATAATAAGTATCGCAGACGAGATGCACCAACCATCTGTCGAGCTGTTACAGCAGTGCCTGAACCGCGTGGGCACAAATGGCTTGTGCCCCTATTCTACGCACTTCGGCTATTTCCGAGACGTCTCGTGTGCCTTCGGCAAAGAAAAAATACAAGATACAGCAGCGCGGGCACAGACCGTCTGTGCCCCAAAGCTGCGATGAAAAATATCGTCCACACCTTAAGTATGGATACACTATTCGCAGCCTAGTGATACAGAACTTAATGACCAAATAGGTTACTTGTGCACTTAAATTATGAAATAAAGATTCATAAAAGATCATTCATTTGCTGGGCCATGGACAATTTTGTTTTTGAGGGTTGGTGTGCCCCTGCACCCATTGACAAGAGCCGCCCTTGCTTCGTACGTGTCATCTTCGTTCTGATCTTGCCACGTCCACATACACATACACAAAGAAAAACAACTGCTGCTCATCCCTGACTGTCCCATTTATTGTCCTCTGATAAACTCGCCAGCTGTACACTGTTGCTGCTGCGTCATTCCTGGTGCAAGGTGACTCTTTACCAACTTTTCAACAAAGGTAAAATACCTTGACATGGACTTAGTATTGGTCATTTACACCTTCAGGGGCCCGTGGCACCAGCTTCATACTCCGGGCTCCAGTCTTAGGGTTTGCTGGGTGTAGGTCTCAGACCACCGCCGCCTCAGACTCAGGGTCAATATTTCCTCGCAGTTAGCTGAGTGTGACCAACATGTTCAGGGAAAGTAGCAGAAGCTTGTTTCCACCGCACTGCAGGTCAAGTATTGTTCCTCAGGAGGACGTTGCTGTGTACGGTAACATGCGACACTGAGCAGGTGCCTGATCTGAGATTTGTGAGAGTCAGTATAGCTTGGCTTGTGTTCGAGTCAATATACGGTATATCGCCATCATTCTGTTAAGCCTTAAACTATCCAATATATTTCAGTTGATTTTGAGTGTTTATTCTACATTTTCGGCCATTCGTGCTTCGATAACAAATTTAGGAATGGATTTTGAGTGCTCTTTCGTTTCTTTGCGAGATAATGGTAATCCCTACCTAGAAATATTTTACAAATGGAACAGCAAAATTAGTAGTGCTCATTGCCATACAATAAAAGTTTTATTTATTACTGGGCATAATGTGAATTTACTACGGTAATGCCAAAAAAAAAAAATACAAATAGCAATAAATATTGTTTTGTATTTAGGAACTCAAGTGCTTATTTTAGTTTCAGGAGGAATGAGAACATATACAAAATAAAATCACACTTATGCGACTGTAAAGTTTTCAATAATTTCTCGTAACCATTTGGGTTATTTTAACCGCCATCAAATTTGCCTTCAGTTGATGCAGTGTCAAGAGCAGAGGTTATGAAAGTAGTTTCACACTGCCAGCTGTGTTGCCCATGGGCTTACAATACTACTAGGCGCTGTGTAGGGAGTTCTAATCACCGAATGGTGCGACTCAATATATACACTTGGTATGGACATACACAAACGTACAATTTCCACAGAATTCGAAGATGGCAACACTAACATATCAAATATCCTCTTTATTCTATTACCTGTTCCTAAAATTTTCCACCGTTAACATAACAACACTATGTTGCGCATTAACTTTTACTGTTACAAAACAATGCTCTTGGCCATAGCCAGAAAGTTCACTCCACGGTAAAGGTCAGTGATGGTATGTGGATGGATCTGGGCATAGACGCCCCACTCTACTTTTATGACCACCATATTTGTCGCAGTGTGCTCATGACAACCACATGCTATTCAGAATGCTGTACACTGCTTATCGCGCTGTTAAGAAATTTTGAGCAAATTACCTATAAATATTAATTTTGTCACATTTGTTTCCTCATGCCCTTGTATGTATACTAAATTTAAGTTTATTAGTTCTAGCAGTGCATCTACTGGAAGTTTCTGTTTTTAAATGGAGCCTACTTTATTACACATATCTGTAGAATCGTGTTCCCTCAAAATACCACTCCGTTTAGCAATGGAAAATAAAATTCAATTATTTTTATCAAAATGACTTAATAAATATTTACTTGAAATGTATTTTTTTCTAATACCTGATAATCTCATTTGGTTTGCAAGTGAAATAACACATTATAGAATTGTTTTGACATTTGTGCAAATTTCAAAGCCAAAATGAAACTTATTAATTTTTAAGATTAACTATCTACTTGTGTTTATTGTCAGGTGGCCACAGCATCTGCAGCAGTGGCACCAGGTGTAGAGCAGAGCAGAGACGGCATCTTCGACGGCATAATCCAGACGGCGCTGAAGCAGGCGGAAGCAGTG
>NQII01001332.1:0-37803 GCA_002778355.1 Clitarchus hookeri
CGCACACGCCAATGGGTGCTCGGGGACCTCTCCCACCTCCACCCAGGGTCCTTAATGTCTCGACGCCTGCCCTAAACCCTTTCCTCTATCGCCCCACCACTACACACGTGCGCGTTCTTATTAAGCCAACCCCTTTAGTGCCGCGACCCCCAGGCCTGATTACGCTCCGATGAGTGTTATTGTTCTCCCTCCAGAACTAACCCCGCAACCCCGAGGGACCAGGGGCGCGCAATGTTTTTGTTTCGGGGTGTAATGCGATGTGTTGCCGATGCTGATTTGTCAGGAGTAGGGGGAAGGAAGGCTGCTGTGTGGGGAGGGAGTAATCGCTAGGTTTATTGGTCCCAGAGTGGCTCTCGGCCGATAAGGAATAAAAGGTTTTTGTGTTTGCTCACAAGAAGTTGCATCCCGGTGAAGATTACGATAAGGTTTGCGTAGCGACAAGTTTATCCGCGCTCTCAGACGCACGTTCCGAGATTGGATACTTTGGCATTTGTCTACGACACCTTCATCTAACTGCTAAAAAAAAACAATGCAAAAGTTGTAAAAAAAAAATAAAGATAAAATCACAATGAAACATTTATCTGTCGGCTGTTTCCGTCCAAAACAACCGCGATCAATTATTCGTCTTCAACTGATAAAATCATTCAATGGTTCCATTGAAACCTTGAAATATAGTCACCCACTTGGGATAAGTCTTATCAAAAAACCGCCATGTACCTACCACGTCGTTAAAAACTTGTTAAAACCAGTTAACAGCAATTAGTTTCTCACAGAGAAAAATCTCATAGTTAGTTAATTTGATATGAATGACTAGTTCCTTCTCATACAAAAGAGGATTTTCCACAGTTACTGGAGAAAGTTATTACTACTAAGGTAATCACGGTTGCAGAGAGAAAACAAAGCCAAAATAAGCACATTAGTATCGCGCTGAGGGATATGTCAAGAGTTTCCCTACGAACTCTTCCATCCTGTAATAAGGGAATAATCAGACAAACGTACTGTCTTTACGCAAAATAATGTGGTGGGTGCACCCTGATTTTCTGAATGCGTACTTAGTTCTCTATAAAGAATGTCTATCCTAACGGTTTAGTAAGCAAACAAAATATTACATTTTGGGTTTATTTCAGGTCTACTGCAGTCACAAATGTTTAGCACCGGCATGATGCCTTTATATGTGTACCATAGTATTGTAAAATAGCATTTTGTTCCTTTCGTGACAGATTCGGAGGAACTGTTTTCACCAGATGATGCCAGACTTCACACAGAGCAACTCAGTTCCAGATAATGCTAGAAATGGAATAATCTTACTGAACGAGAATACAGAAGTTAAATATCTAGCAGACCTGAATACGGGAGCAGATGTCAGCTCCCAAAACGTCATGGAATTGTGTTTTTTTTTGTGTTGGTTCACACATATTGTTTTTTTTTTNGAGCAGATGTCAGCTCCCAAAACGTCATGGAATTGTGTTTTTTTTTGTGTTGGTTCACACATATTGTTTTTTTTTTTAATTTGTGTCTTCTATGTTTGTGTTGTGTTTCTTTCCAACTGCATCATTTTGTATGTTTGTATGTGTTTTTTTTTTGTGCTGATTCACGCCTGTCATGTTTCCGTGTCTACTTTGTTTGCTACCTGTCTTATTTACGACTGGATTATTTACCTTGATCCTCACATCGCTGCTTCTTGATTAATTTTTTTATTTTATTTACCCCTATTTTTTTAAAACACTTTCGAAGCTTGTATATTTTAGCTGACCAACTGACGACTGAAACATTCTCATCCAAATACAAGTTGTTTTTTGTCAGTTGAGTTTTTTGACGTTTTGGTATTGTGTTAACTATTTTCAGTAATTATTTTTGGAAGAAATTGTGTCTACATTTTTGCGCATATATTGTAAATTAGTCTTTAGAATTTTTGCATACTTTTTTGGTTTAAATTTGTTTTTTAATTAATTTTTTAAAAATAAACTTTACAATTTATATCCGTTTTCTGGTTGAACCTCTTATGTGGAAATTTATGTTGCCTTTGGTTGTTTTTTCCAGTAATCAGCTTCGGAAATGGAGAGAGTTCTACTACTTTTCAAGTTTAATTAATCTAGAAGTTACGGCACACTGCAAAGTTAAAGTAGTAAAAATCGCTACAAATAAATAAAATATGACAGCAAACCAGTTAAAACTGCCCAAACGGAATCTCTCAAATGCTTATTATTATTTCAGTGGGTGAATTAAATTATCTTGGTGGTTTTTTTTTCCGTTGACGACCGGCCATAGTGCATTCTTTTGGTTCGCCAGTCGGTAGCCTCGAGTTTTCAAAGAGTAACATTTCACTAACATCAAATCAATTATTAATTTTTTAATTCAAAAGTCATTACTTAATGGGTTACCAAGATAACCAGATCTGAATCACTGNTCAAATCAATTATTAATTTTTTAATTCAAAAGTCATTACTTAATGGGTTACCAAGATAACCAGATCTGAATCACTGTAATAATATCCAGGAAATTTGAAGAATCAAGTTTTCCAAAACACAAGGAATATATTTGAGGAACTGATGCTGCCGTCACAAGAGTGCTCCTCTCCCCGTGACGTCATCGCCTGCTAGTAGCAGTGATTGCCGCCAGCAGCCAACAATGAAAATGTGTTTTGATGCCACGCAGGAATAGTTGCTCAGAATGACGGGAGAGTTTTTCAATGTTTTACCCCCTGTCAGTTTATTCTAATAAATACAGCAGCAATGAGTCGTCAGAAACCATACTTAATATATTTGCAAAACTGCCCGCTGGAATATCAAATTCACTCAAATATACTTCAATACGTATGTTAAAAAGATGGTAAACGGTTGTCTTTGTCAACGCTTATCCAAGTACTGGTTCATCCCACTCCATTACCGGAGATATTGCTGCAAGAATTTATTTATAGCTGTCATTTGTTTTGAAGCTCAAGTAAAGAATAGCTGCTGTAACTGCATCGCGTCGCAAGGCATATTCTCAAACTGTTTTCCGTTGATGAAACATCTCCCAATCCGCCCTCTCCTTTCACAGATCAAAGCTATTCGCAAATACAGTGATTTCAGTTGGTCGTTGAATATAAGATTTTAAAAAAATTCATCATCGACAGTGACAACGCTTAGGAACCAAAGAGTGAAATATCGAATGGCTTGTATATAATTTATTCTTACTTGTTGACGTCACTGTGCTATCATAACTGCAGTTTTCTACCTGATGTATATAAAGCCTGTGAGAGAGTGTACACAGTTTTTCTGCACCGGGACACAGTGCTATATATTTTACGTGCTCGTGCCACGTGATCAGCTCCTACCAGGCATCCGATTAAATCAAGAGTTTATGACGAACAAGTATAAAAAATTACTTTGTAATAACAAATTTCCGAAATTTTGTTTAAGCCACGGTTTAAGAATCTATTGACTGTAAGCCACTTGCAGAGCACGAATGTCTGTTGAGGTTTCTCATTATTATATATTATATACGGATATATAAACCTTCCTTCTGACAAAGACCGAGTAAAAAAATTTAATTACGAAACGAATACATTGTAAATGGTATCCTGAATGTAAATATAGACAGCAGGGATAATATATTCACGACATTTCCGCTTTTTTTCTTTAAATTTAGGGTTCACTCAGAAAGGTTTGGTGCAGAATGTCTGAAGGCGTCGGGATCTTCTTACTGCAGTTGCATGATTGATAGACTTGGAGCAGGAGCTCATACATTTCCGAGTCGTGCCTGGGTAAGGTTTATTCTACTCAGGTTGGAAAACCTACTGCTTTTAATTTGGCAACTAAAGATTTTCGCCGCCAGGGTGCACTGGTGTCGCAAGTGTACTTGATTTTTCCGTTTTGTAGGTAATTAAATATGATAATTGCAATTTTTACAAAATAAACATAACTGCGTAAAATCTTCCTATTTGTATTCTGTTAGTACCTATCTAAAGAACAAACCTTGATCCTTGCACTGAAATGGAAATACAACGAAACACGTTCACATGTTTATAACATTCTGTCGTAAACTGGATTTAGCAAAACGTTGGTTTGCACCATTACTTTATTAAAATATGATAACTGCATAAAAAATTATGAAATGTCTAGAAATGTCATTTTTAGGGCTATATTAAGCAGCGTTTTTGAGGGGAAGGAGTAAGTACAATATCCCTTTTGATGACAGCTATATTTATTTCACACTTAAATTCGTAACGTTTCCCATTGAAATAAGCTTAAACGCTCAATGCCAAAAATAGTTATATATTTAGTGTTTGTTCTTGCAATAACAGCGAAGTTCGTGAATGATAAAAGAAAAACTAATACTTAAAAGTTTGGCTGAGGCAAGTATTTGAAACTAAAACGTACATTTCCACACAAATGCATAGAGTTGAGAGATTTGGCCGACTCTTAACGAGGTAGGAAAAACAATTGTTTCATGTATATAACAGACTCGCAACTAACAAGACAAAAAAACTATTACCGGGGTAGTATCCACTCCATCTTCGAATTTTCTTACAAATCTTCGTAATGAAAATGTATGACCAGAAATAATAAATCAAAGCTAGACATGTCAAAAAGGATTACTTAAAGAATTTTTTGAAAATTGTAGGGTTTCAATTATACCTGTATTTTCCTATATGGGATTGAAATCATTCAATAATTAGGTAATGTTTGATTACGGTTACAGATGTGAAAGTAATCGTGTTAGAAAAATAAGTGGCATTTCGAATTAACTGTTTAAATGTTCCCCATGCCTTGACAAGCTTGGTTTTTAAATACTGACTCCGAAAACTAAGTTATGGAGGAAAATATGTAAATCCAAGATGGCAAGGGTACTTCCCCCTTAAACACAATATGAGATAATGAGATAGTTTGTTTCAAAATTGCTCACTTTACGTGAACAAGCACTAATTTCCAGGCATCGCACAGCGCAGCTATGTAAAAACGCTTTAGTTTGCTCATGGCACCATCGTGCGGTGACAGCGAAGTTTAATTCACGCCAGCACTCGCTGTATCTCCTCCCATTTTCCAAACTCACATTAGGGACACGTATGTTCTACTCTATTGGAAAGAGAAACGTGGGCCAGTTTTAAGTTACTAGGCTCGCCACACAAAGGTGCAACGAGCAAATGGAAGCGACGGCAGAGCCAGGAAACTACTGCTCGGCCAAGCCAAGTATGCTGATGGGGAGGGGTGAGAGTCGAGCGCTAGTGTAGCTAATGAGAGGGGAAGAACAACTGCGATTACGAAATATGCAATACCGTTAGCTGTCTGTGCAAGTGCATGTACACCTGTCGACGTGAATTTAAAGAACTTATACAGACACCAGCCCACATGGAAGCATCAAATCGGCAACGCGAATTAGTCAACACTGTCCCACAAACAAGCTCTTTATCTTATTCTGGAGAAGGAAGGGGTAAGCAAAAGAAGAGGGAGGGGACAGAATGGCGTGACCTAGTTTAGTTCACATATTTTCCAGATGCACACTTGGCTTGGTCGAGTAATAGTTTCAAAAAACGCGGAGAAATACACTAGTTCCGTCAATTCAATTTTTTACACTCAATGCCAAGGACAATTACTGATCACGGGTGTCACTGTGGTGGGTTGCATACAGTATCTCTCGCTTCAGTGCGGTCAAATTCAAGCATAGCATCACAAGAGCCAAGATTGGCGCCCGAAAGAAGTCGGCAGCAGTGCATTTAAGCAAAAATACGCAGCGTTATTTTTATAGCACGTGCCACCCGACAAGTCGACAATTTTGATTATATTAGTATAGTTCTAGAATGCTACCAATACTGAAATATGCCTGGTACTACGCGTGGAAAGAAACAGCGACTACCGAAATCAGGAACTTCCCGTGGTAACTGCTACTTGGCCGCAAACGGTGAGCATGCAATTTGATCATTAGTTCCTGTTGCTTCAGTGCACTGGTTGCAGTGCGTGTCCTACAAATAGGAAATTAGGAATNTGCACCGGGACACAGTGCTATATATTTTACGTGCTCGTGCCACGTGATCAGCTCCTACCAGGCATCCGATTAAATTAAGAAACAAGAGTTTATGACGAACAAGTATAAAAAATTACTTTGTAATAACAAATTTCCGAAATTTTGTTTAAGCCACGGTTTAAGAATCTATTGACTGTAAGCCACTTGCAGAGCACGAATGTCTGTTGAGGCTTCTCGTTATTATATATTATATACGGATATATAAACCTTCCTTCTGACAAAGACCGAGTAGAAAAATTTAATTACGAAACGAATACATTGTAAATTGTATCCTGAATGTAAATATAGACAGCAGGGATAATATATTCACGACATTTCCGCTTTATTTCTTTAAATTTAGGGTTCACTCAGAAAGGTTTGGTGCAGAATGTCTGAAGGCGTCGGGAACTTCTTACTGCAGTTGCATGATTGATAGACTTGGAGCAGGAGCTCATACATTTCCGAGTCGTGCCTGGGTAAGGTTNCTTCTTACTGCAGTTGCATGATTGATAGACTTGGAGCAGGAGCTCATACATTTCCGAGTCGTGCCTGGGTAAGGTTTATTCTACTCAGGTTGGAAAACCTACTGCTTTTAATTTGGCAACTAAAGATTTTCGCCGCCAGGGTGCACTGGTGTCGCAAGTGTACTTGATTTTTCCGTTTTGTAGGTAATTAAATATGATAATTGCAATTTTTACAAAATAAACATAACTGCGTAAAATCTTCCTATTTGTATTCTGTTAGTACCTATCTAAAGAACAAACCTTGATCCTTGCACTGAAATGGAAATACAACGAAACACGTTCACATGTTTATAACATTCTGTCGTAAACTGGATTTAGCAAAACGTTGGTTTGCACCATTACTTTATTAAAATATGATAACTGCATAAAAAATTATGAAATGTCTAGAAATGTCATTTTTAGGGCTATATTAAGCAGCGTTTTTGAGGGGAAGGAGTAAGTACAATATCCCTTTANATGTCTAGAAATGTCATTTTTAGGGCTATATTAAGCAGCGTTTTTGAGGGGAAGGAGTAAGTACAATATCCCTTTTGATGACAGCTATATTTATTTCACACTTAAATTCGTAACGTTTCCCATTGAAATAAGCTTAAACGCTCAATGCCAAAAATAGTTATATATTTAGTGTTTGTTCTTGCAATAACAGCGAAGTTCGTGAATGATAAAAGAAAAACTAATACTTAAAATTTTGGCTGAGGCAAGTATTTGAAACTAAAACGTACATTTCCACACAAATGCATAGAGTTGAGAGATTTGGCCGACTCTTAACGAGGTAGGAAAAACAATTGTTTCATGTATATAACAGACTCGCAACTAACAAGACAAAAAAACTATTACCGGGGTAGTATCCACTCCATCTTCGAATTTTCTTACAAATCTTCGTAATGAAAATGTATGACCAGAAATAATAAATCAAAGCTAGACATGTCAAAAAGGATTACTTAAAGAATTTTTTGAAAATTGTAGGGTTTCAATTATACCTGTATTTTCCTATATGGGATTGAAATCATTCAATAATTAGGTAATGTTTGATTACGGTTACAGATGTGAAAGTAATCGTGTTAGAAAATTAGTGGTATTTCGAATTAACTGTTTGAATGTTCCCCATGCCTTGACAAGCTTGGTTTTTAAATACTGACTCCGAAAACTAAGTTATGGAGGAAAATATGTAAATCCAAGATGGCAAGGGTACTTCCCCCTTAAACACAATATGAGATAATGAGATAGTTTGTTTCAAAATTGCTCACTTTACGTGAACAAGCACTAATTTCCAGGCATCGCACAGCGCAGCTATGCAAAAACTCTTTAGTTTGCTCATGGCACCATCGTGCGGTGACAGCGAAGTTTAATTCACGCCAGCACTCGCAGTATCTCCTCCCATTTTCCAAACTCACATTAGGGACACGTATGTTCTACTCTAATGGAAAGAGAAACGTGGGCCAGTTTTAAGTAACTAGGCTCGCCACACAAAGGTGCAACGAGCAAATGGAAGCGACGGCAGAGCCAGGAAACTACTGCTCGGCCAAGCCAAGTATGCAGATGGGGATGGGCGAGAGTCGAGCGCTAGTGCAGCTAATGAGAAGGGAAGAACAACTGTGATTACGGAATATGCAATACCGTTAGCTGTCTGTGCAAGTGCATGTACACCTGTCGACGTGAATTTAAAGAACTTATACAGACACCAGCCCACATGGAAGCATCAAATCGGCAACGCGAATTAGTCAACACTGTCCCACAAACAAGGTCTTTATCTTATCCTGGAGAAGGAAGAGGTAAGCAAAAGAAGAGGGAGGGGACAGAATGGCGTGACCTTGTTTAGTTCACATATTTTCCAGATGCACACTTGGCTTGGTCGAGTAATAATTTCAAAAAACGCGGAGAAAGTCTTTAATACACTAGTTCCGTCAATTCAATTTTTTACACTCAATGCCAAGGACAATTACTGATCACCGGTGTCACTGTGGTGGGTTGCATACAGTATATCTCGTTTCAGTGCGGTCAAATTCAAGCATAGCGTCACAAGAGCCAAGATTGGCGCCCGAAAGAAGTCGGTAGCAGTGCATTTAAGCAAAAATACGCAGCGTTATTTTTATAGCACGTGCCACCCGACAAGTCGACAATTTTGATTATATTAGTATAGTTCTAGAATGCTACAAATACTGAAATATGCCTGGTACTACGAGTGGAAAGAAACAGCGACTACTGAAATCAGGAACTTCCCGTGGTAACTGCTACTTGGCCGCAAACGGTGAGCTTGCAATTTGATCATTAGTTCCTGTTGCTTCAGTGCACTGGTTGCAGTGCGTGTCCTACAAATAGGAAATTAGGAATACTACATAAAACTAAATACTCTTCTGCTGCAACATATCTTATGAAGAAAATCAAACCAAGTTGAGTATCTGTTTTTTATAAAGACGGCTATCAGTTAGGGTAACCGATGTCATGGACTACGTATGGAAAATACCAGATAAAAACGACGTTCAAATCCAACAACATAAAGGTAGGAACAGCGCTCAAAAATGCCACCGAGAGTATTTTTGGGCAAGAGCACGATAGGTTAGGGAGGTAAACCCGGCATTAATCGCAGATCGTGGACACTTGCGAAATAAGCGAAATGGATGGTAACAGCAAGTTCGTCGCGGCGGTAGGCAGGTACTTATACAGGCGCGAGGCGTCCACCCCCCTTCGCCCAAAAACAGTTGCGAGCACATGGCGCCTTCTCCCAACATCCAAACTCCCCCGACCATGTTATGAATGTGCCCAATTACATCTTAAAAGCTGTGCCCCATTAATTTCCACAGCTGCTGCCTCTTAATTGGGATCCACAAGCTTCATAATAAAGCAACCCGGGGATGTTTGNGGCGCGGCGCCCTTCTCGCTCGCCTCTGCGCATGCGCGATATGCTTCTGCCAACAGCCGCAAGCGGAGGCTGGCGTCCACGCTACTCGGGCAGCACTACGACGGCATTTCCTGGTATAACCAAACTCCGCGGCGTGGCTGCTTATACAAGCCGGCTTGCTTGCTTGGGGTTCTGGGTTCCAATCCTGGGTCTATAGTTGTTATTAATAATTTTGAAGCAGTACCCGCTGTACGCCTTTTCCTGCACGTATCGGAGCCGAAAGGTACGACAATTGTAAGGTTAAAACACTTCCATTTTAATTGCAACAGGTGCAGGTTCCCGGCCTATTTCACTACTGAAGAAAATTTAATTTAATAGCGTCAGTTACTCCGATAAGGAGCAGGCCAAAGCATCAGACGTAATATGAATACTTTGTTCTATTAATTGTTGAAGTTAACGACTAAGCTGCGCTTGGCCATCAGGATGAAATACTGCAATGCCAAGTAACAGGAAAACAACAAATATGCTATTTATTTCGCTGCACAAGATTATGGCAGGGTTAAATTGCAACAGTGATATCTACTTTCTTTAATATTCTAAGCGAGGACGTAAACAGTTACATTGTTTACAACTGAGCCGGAATATGTCTGGATTGGGACAGTAAACCATAAAGGGAAAAATCCACCCCCACTGTGTTGCCAGTCTGCATAAGATCCTCGACTTCCCAAATGTCAATAACTTATAATATGCTAATAGCAGGACCAAACACACCCGGGAGCGGCGTGTCTGTACGACATTAAACGATGTAACCGAGTTTCGTACGCGCACCGCACACACTTCAGTATCTGTCTCAATATCTCAGCAGAACACAGTATAGCGACGACGTAACACCTAAAGAATGCCGCTAAGCTANGCTCGCCTCTGCGCATGCGCGATATGCTTCTGCCAACAGCCGTGAGCGGGAGCTGGCGTCCACGCTACTCGGGCAGCACTACGACGGCATTTCCTGGTATAACCAAACTCCGCGGCGTGGCTGCTTATACAAGCCGGCTTGCTTGCTTGGGGTTCTGGGTTCGAATCCTGGTCTATTTTGAAGCAGTACCCGCTGTACGCCTTTCCCGCACGTCTCGAAGCCGAAAGGTACGACAATTGTAACGTTAAAACACTTACATTTTAATTGCAACAGGTGTAGGTCCCCGGCCTATTTCACTACTCAAGAAAATTTAATTTTATAGAGTTAGTTACTCTGAAAAGGAGCAGGCCAAAGCATCAGACGTAATACGAATACTTTGTTCTATTAACTGTTGAAGTTAACAACTAAGCTGCGCTTGGCCATCAGGATGAAATACTGCAATGCCAAGTAACAGGAAAACAACAAATATGCTATTTATTTCGCTGCACAAGATTATGGCAGGGTTAAATTGCAACAGTGATGTCTACTTTCTTTAATATTCTAAGCGAGGACGTAAACAGTTACATTGTTTACAACTGTGCCGGAATATGTCTGGATTGGGACAGTAAACCATAAAGGGAAAAATCAACCCCCACTGTGTTGCCAGTCTGCATAAGATCCTCGACTTCCCAAATGTCAATAACTTATAATATGCTAATACCAGGACCAAACACACCCGGGAGCGGCGTGTCTGTACGGCATTAAACGATGTAACCGAGTTTCGTACGCGCACCGCACACGCTTCAGTATCTGTCTCAATATCTCAGCAGAACACAGTATAGCGACGACGTAACACCTAAAGAATGCCGCTAAGCTAGTCTTACCGTACGATGTGGGTACGTGTAAGTTTACTCTACAGAAATGTTCGTACTTGGCAACTCTAGATTTATTCTCTAATAGTTGTCTCCCATATAAAACAATTGCTAATGAAACTGAAAAATTAAAATTGAAATGGTTGTGAAAACCCAAAGCGAAAATAATTGGGGCCTAACTAAGTTCTTAGTGACATTCATGACATGGTTAATTTTAACCAGATAATAAAGTAATTTCAGTCAGTGTGTGAGAACCGTTGCCCAAAAATGTGATGACATTTTCTGGGGCGGGATAGGGGAAGACTGAACTCCACACATTAGCGTATGTAGATGTAGCTCAGCTGTCACAGGTTATTCGTTCCACACTACAAACTCGCACACGAGCTGAAGAGCAACGTACAGGAAACCACTCATATAAGGTCTGTCTGAAACTTCATATAGGTACATCCTGCATGTACTGCAGTAAATAATATAACCACCTGTCTGAAAAGTTTCCAGAATTTTATAACGCAAGAGTAGCAATGGGCTATTACTAACTCTTACTGTATTCGCGCATATGCCATTTTGCATATTATGCGTTACACATCCCCAAATTTGAAGCACTTACACACAAAAATTCTTCTTTGGTAACTTGACTTGCCTAAGGTCATTCGATAAACATTTAATCGAAAGCCTAATTATTATTTGGAACCACAAGGACCACGCAAATGGCACCTGTAAGAGCAACAAATTTCACAGCGTATCGGGGGGTAACTCGGCGAGAACGTATTTACCAACACGAAACATGAAAATATTTTGCAACGTGAAAGGGTGTTTACCCCTATTAACGAGCTGCATTATGCACCCAGTTTTTTCATGTTATATAACGCGTAGTGAACGTAAATAAAAACACAGTTACTTAATGTGATTTTCAATTTAAATAAATAGTAACTTCCACTTATTTTGGACATGTGTTCCACGTAAGACTGCAAGATTAGTCACGTGCGTGCTGCTTTCAGCAAAACTTTTTTTGTAAGCAAGTAACGTGAGGAGAGCGGAGGGAGTGACACCTCTCGGTTAGCGTAAAAAAAAAAAAAAAAAAACGGAAGCGCAAACAAGCGCCAAAAATTACGTATTTTAACACAGCTATACAATCACAGCGCCTTATAAAATAGTTTGTATTTTTTAATTTCTTGGTTAAGAAAAAGGAAAATATGAGAAAATGATACAAATCAAGCTTGCACAGGACATGTTGGGTAGGGGAGCTTGACACGCGGGCAGTGAGTGGGTTGTCGCACACACTGCCGTGTTCCAACACTGAAAACGTTGCGCTTGTACGCGACAACAAACGACGAACATCGAGTCGTGTAAAACGAGCTGCGGGTTGGGTGGACGAGCGATCAGCTGTGTACAAGACACGCCAGCGCCAAGCCAGGCGGAATGGCTGGCTGGACGAGGGCGCTCTGGTTATCTGGAGGCTCGGAGCCTCGCCGAGATAGCCGGTAGCCATTAAATGACCACCCTCCCTGCAAACCCACTCCCACCTCCCTTCGGTCGCTGGCAGTTTTCATCATCCCGGGAGCAGCCCTCGTGAAGGTTATTGGCCGAGACCGCTCGATGGAAGAATATCGCGCGCCCGACGGGAAGGAAGGAAGTGTGCAAAACATCGTGCCACACGCTCGCCGCACACTGTAAAAATTTTTCTGGTAAACTTCATAAACTGTAATGGAAGTTTTTAACCTATACAGTGTATGGTAACAATACCACCCACCAAGCTGCAGATATAGGAACGTTTAGCGTCGCTACTGTACACAGTTGGGACTTCCCTACGCATTTGACTGTTTCCTGAGCAAATGTAGGAATGCTACAATTACGGTGTAGGAAAAAAAATTACCATACCCGCTTTCTCAACAAACGTATACATTGGTATGTTAAATTTCTGAATAATTTCTTAGAGTGGTGGGATTAAGTCGGTCTGACACGATGATAGTAGCTGTCTTGACAGCAGCTGTTGTGATAGTTACTGTCGCGATAGTATCTGTTTACACGTGCATCAAAACGCACTATGGCATGTTAACCACAAAATAAATTATAGAATTTCATACTCTGCGTGGCTTGGGATTTAGCAGAAATCGTAGCTATTATCTGTAGGCCAAAAAAAGTGTATATAAAATGCTGGTTAGCAATAATACACATTTATGAGCGCTTCAACCACACTAAAGAATAAGCATCACAAAATCTCAAAAGGTACCGAAACATATTGTAAAATGCACGAACGATATAACAACATCTTGTTGTCAAATCCGACACATTCAAAAACTTAATTCTCACTTGAATTCACGGCAGCGATACACACACTGTTTACACAAGCATACCGTGATATTTGCACGTACTCTCACAACAGCTACAATCAACTACTTATCTAGATACTGCAACAGTAACTATTGTGATTTACTATCGCCGGTTTAATTAGGCATTATGCGCGATGCTTTGTGGCTGCGACGGGAGAGACTTGTCCGAATCTCTCGGATCATAAAGGTGTTGCGACCCTGTCACGTCTTCATACTTCAAGACAGCGCGGGCCGTCGCTGTAACCAATTGTTACTAGGACTATCGTTGAGGTTCCGAGTTCCATCTCATCTCGGGTATGCCACAGCTGTGGGCGACGTTTCTCATGTAAATTCATGTTAGACTTTCTTGTCTGCAGTCTCACCTCCCGATTACAAGAGGGGCCACTGAAAACACACTCGATAAAAAAAAAATTCAGTTGCACGTTTTCACAAGAAAATGTTTAAGAAATATGCACCCAGAAATTTTGAACACGCACTGAAAGTAAATGAATGGCATAAAAAGAAAATTTTTGGAAAGCAAATTCGAGAAAGAAAAAATGAACATTCCGGAAAAATCTGTAATGACAACGGAAGGACCGTGATCTATTCAGTGAACCGAAGATACACTTGTGTATTTTATTCACTACTAGACTCTAAAACGACTTTAGGGAAGAGCTGATGACCAGTGTGAGCCTCACTCCACAATCTGACTCAGAATCGGTACCTATTTAAACAACTGAAATGCTGCAGTGTTCTACGTATATCTTTAAAACATTCTTGAGGACTCAACCATGTGTAATTTAAGTAATTTATAACATTATTTCACATATAAAAAACACGCAGATTGCGTAATTTACTGATGATAAAGAAGTTACTAATTAACAACTTTCCTGAAAGCCGACAAAATTCTATTATCGGAATTGAGATCCTCCACAGGACACAAGAGGGGTTCGGTGTTTAGCGATCGGTGCTGACACGATTATAACTGCGATAATGGTTCATCACTACTTCAAATCAAATGGGGCATTAACACCACAGAAAGTTTGTGATTCCCCCGATTACTCTCGTTTCCAAAACCGCCAGTGAGATGCGACTGCTTATCCAACAGTTGGCCCGCTTCCAAAATTGTTGGTAGTATCAAACGATGATACGGATTTCCAAATTGTCCAGTAAATGACGAAAACGAAAGTACATTCTTCTCGGAATACACTTCAGTGACATTGCCAAGTTGCTGACGCCTGTTCTTCGAAACCTGAAGTTCGAGGTTCGAATCTCAGTTAAGCCATTGTTGTCTGTACAGTTTTTGGATTTAAACTTAAATCACAATTCCCCTTAAATTTATAGTAATAGCATGAATAGGGGGTATTTGAGAGCAACTACTAAATAAATAAAAACTTCTACTGCTGTATCTTAGTGTCATGCGATCGTAGTGATTGTAACTTATTTAAACGTAGACAAAATATGAACAGACAAAGTATGTGATCAAGGAAGTGGGCAGCTCTACACAACGAGGTCTTGAGAACCGATGAGGATGAAAAGAGGTGGCTGAGGAACAGCATCGAATTGCAAGGGCGGAGGAGGCGGGAGATCCCTGAGAAAATCTGCCAACTAGCGAGATGTCTACTCGCTATGCTAACTGTGACCCCTGTGACGACGAGAGTTCCATACGAAATTTTAATTACAAACTAAAGCTTGTCATTACGAAATGCTAGGGTGAAGAATATTTTTGTTTCATTTTGCTGTTGATGGCCGTGTAGAAACGTGCTTGACGAGTTATATGTGAATTGTAAAGAGAATGCGCGTGTGTCCGGACGTCAAAGCGACGCACATCACACGACGCGGGTTGACGACGGCAGCTGGGCGGGAGAACGATGCTGACTTTCCCTTGCGGCGTCCTGTACGACCATTACGTTAATCTGGGAGCCNGCGTCTGGACGCCGGGCGTCGTAGATACAGCCAGCGGGAGACGTGCTCACAAAGCCCTCTCCCCACCCTTTCCTCTCGCGTACCATGCGCGACGCTATCGGCGCCTACCGGACACTGCTGTCATCCAGTACTGGGCCGAGTCGTTATCCTGCCGCTTGTCCGTCCGGCACTCCACAGTTTCCCGTGCCCTGCGGTGCTTTTCCTGCCACGTTCCTGCTCTGATTTTCATGTCCGTTGCAGTCGTACACAACAGATGAGGTGGAATGAGTTTCGTCTTTGTGCCTTTCCCGAACGTTACCCCGTGACTTGCCAGCAGTGCTCTCTAAACAACGTAATCAGTGACACGACGTTTGTTTACATTAAGTTTTCCAACAGACATACAATGTTATATATATGAAAAATACCTCTTCACACAATAGAATACATATTCATTGCATCAAAACTCAGGCAGAGGTGCCAGAAATAAAAGTTGTTCCAATCAAGAGTTCAAGTCACTCGGCTTTGGCAATCACCTGACAAAATACCTATTCAGTGTTGAGACAAAGTAATGAGTTACTGTGCAGCTGGCAAGTGTATTACACCCTATATTTCCTATACACTAGCACAGTCGCAGTTCACCCCAAACGGTGTTTAAAATGTGTATGGCGTTAATCCATTCACTTTTCAACGTACACACATTACAATTAAGGGGGTTGAATGCATCAATGCGCGTCTTTCAATGTGGTAACTGTGGGACGTTAAACTATACCTGTTCTTAGTATTGTTCTTAAGTCCTGTCTGTACCGTCAAACAATATGTAATTGTGGGTCGAATGCTGGCTGGTTCAGCTGTGGGTGTCTCTCCATGGCCGTTTTATATATGGTTATGACTCGGAGTGGAGATAATGGCTTGGGCTTCGGGTAATAAACATAAGGTAGATCGTTCTCCACTCCACTGTTCTCGGAGTAAATCAAGTTGCTATGCATATAGTTCGATAGTTCGCCATAACGGACCCGTTGCTTTCCTCCGAGGTGACAGAACTGCGTCTAACCACTTAGCCCATATTTCTTTTTAGTTATGACATAACGTCTAGTCGATATCAAAGTCCTTATATTCATAACCAGTAGCGTAAACAATATGGGGCGAGGAAGAAGTCGACCACAGTCTGTACTAGTGAAACCATCACGACATTCACCTAGAGTGATTTCGGAAAACCGTAATGAAGATAGGTAGGCTGGGAATTGAACCCCGGGCCTCCCAAAACCGCTCAGCCAACCATGGCGAATTCTCCTTCAGGGAACAGGCTAAGATGTTGTTACAAGTATGACCGTTATATATTGTTTTCCTAACATCTCGGTAAAAATTTTGGTGGTGTCCAAACTGGGCCAAAAAGTTTATCACGGAGATATCTCGGATGTTTTCTGTAACCAACAAGGGAGCCTCGGTGTTGTAGCAGTCAGTCAACTCGCCTCCCACCGTTTACCGGCAATGTCACCCGTATTCCTGCATGTTGGGAACGTGGTGGACGTTGCTGTTGGCTGGCGGGTTTTCTCGGGATAGTCCCGTTTCCCCCGCCCTTGCATGCTGTCGCTGTTCCACCTTCACCGTACATCACACCCACCGGCACTTTTGTCCTTGTGCTGTTGAGCATCCACCAACTCCTCTCAACTCAACAGATTTCAACAACACAAAGGTAACAGTTTAAACCAGGAAAAAATTACATTTTCGTCATTATTAAACAATGGAAGAGTTTTAGGTTTACTATTAAAGGCTTAAATATTACGTATCTCTCAAACATGTTAAAAATTCTAAAATAATCAATTTCAGACTTACGATGTTCACGAAGAAGATTTTTCGGCAAACCGCAGTCAGCTGCGCGGAAAGGGATATGCTGTATCGCGGTCACGAATAACCAGGGTGCTTGGACAACTCTTTAAATGTTTAATTGCGTCTGTCGCGATGTGGCGAGGCGGGCACAGCTTGTGACAGTGTAGCCTCGCACCGCAACCCGTGGTCTACGCCCCCTCCCTTACATCCTCAGACCCGGGTGCGACCGCCAGGTCCCTCTGCACCCCTCTTCAATCCCTGGGCCCAGGGACCTCCATCAATCACAGGGGGCTCCATCTGGCCGTGACGCGCGGACCCGAGCCCCGCAAAATTCCGCCGCCCGGTACTTCCACCTGCCAACCAACCACCCAACCCCTACCTACCTACCTATCTACCAACCCTTCCTGCCTCCGCCTGGAGGGGAGTCGAGTCAGCACTGCCAACTGCCACGGCGACAACACCCTGCAAACCTCACTAGCCTACCTCAGCACCAGAACCCTTTATAACTCAAGGGGCGTTTGGTTGGTTCAAACCATACACTAAAGATAAAGTACACCAAAGATTCGTGTTCTGCGCACGTACCCAACATTGATCTTCGCCAAAAAAACGCAAATGTCAAAGTCACATGGTCAACATTGATGAACGTCTTTGTTTGGCCAGCACCAATTTGAATTTAATCAAACTGCATTACATATTGGTTAGAGNGTCAACATTGATGAACGTCTTTGTTTGGCCAGCACCAATTTGAATTTAATCAAACTGCATTACATATTGGTTAGAGAAAGTATACATCTCAAAGCACTTGTTTACTAATCAGTGCTCTAACCTGAAATCCAATCCATGTCGTTTTCGTTAGACGTGTTGGCAGAAAAAAACAGTTGAATGCTGTGACACGGAGACTGGTTGTTTGCAGCCAGTGAGATCGGAGTAACCCATATTTAGTCTATAGTTCAAACCCTCGCCCTGCCGACTCAGTAACATTTGAAATTTTCACTGTTTCATCAAGAATTTGCNTTTAGTCTATAGTTCAAACCCTCGCCCTGCCGACTCAGTAACATTTGAAATTTTCACTGTTTCATCAAGAATTTGCAATAGTACGGGAAAGGTAAAAAATAATGTGTCCGAACCACCATACTTAACTTCGTTACGACAACGTCGTTGAAGTTACCTTTCCACCCACCCTAAACACACAGACGAGACTGCAGCAAAAATTAGCTGCCGACTTTCAACTGAAATTATGTTCNCCTTTCCACCCACCCTAAACACACAGACGAGACTGCAGCAAAAATTAGCTGCCGACTTTCAACTGAAATTATGTTGGTACATGTTTGAATTTTTGCCGTGTAAGAGCGCACTAATATAAGACTCGTGATGACTAACAGTATTCATTTAATTCGACCAGAGCAATTATCTCTTTATAAAATGTAACATTTTAAAATCAAGTAGATATATGGAAGTTTCATACGAGGNTAAAATGTAACATTTTAAAATCAAGTAGATATATGGAAGTTTCATACGAGGATACGTGCATTTTAATTCTGTCAAATTATTATAATTTCTTAATGTATACCCGTCATAATTTTAAATCGACAGGATCTTTTTAAAACAAAGTTCCAGGATGACATTCCTGTTTTCTTATTGAGTTTAAGCCCCTCCTTTTTTTTTTGTGCTGGATACACTCTCAAAAACCAAATATATATATTTTTATACAACAATAAAATATTTCCCTAACAGTGCTAACTGAAAACATATACATGTCAGAAAAAAACTTTACCATTGCGAACAACATAATAAAACGTAACGCAATAGAATTTCACAGGAAAATATATTTCCTACCAGTTATTAATAAATACTACAATTTATTTACAGACTGAAACTAGCTGAGGGTTTTATTTGAAATAAGGCACTTATTTGTTACCGAAAGTATAAAACAATAGTGATGCAATGATTTATTTAGTAAATAACCAAATATGTAGTAAATATGGCGATTTCTTAAATGTCTAGTTCAAAAAGTGTGAACATTCAGTGAATAGCTTATACACACAGATACTATTATCTGAGCATTATTCTGCCCTGCAGTGATTTAACTTCGTAGAGCTATTTATACTGGAGTAATAACGTACATTTTCTAAAATTTTTCGCTAAATTCGCACTTGTTTACAACACTGGTTTTACGTTTATCCCGCAGTCTATAAGACCATTCCATGATAATAATGCTCTGTGCGTTTTTTAGCTGTTGTTAGAAACCAGCTTACAATTTGTAACGAAATTCAAAATGGCTCCTACCATATGTGTGGTGTTTGCGGTTTGAAGGCCTGTCTCGTTTTTTGAAAATCACGGCCAGCGTATCAAGCAAATGCCAAATGCGGTTTTATACTTTCTGTATACGCCCTTTCTCGTAATTGCCCCAACATACCTATAAAAAAATTCTGCCAACCCGTTCTGCATCAGGGAAAATAATTAAAAAGAAAAGAAAAATAAGTTTCAAAAAGGGAAAATGTATTCATTTTTAAAATGAATACATTTTCACACCGTTACTCACGGTAATGCTTTGTATTTCTCAATCCAAAAACTGACTGAATACTTTCAACACGATGGAGAAACTTGGCGGACAAAACCAACAAGAGAAATATATGAAATCTAAACATAAATAAATAATAATGATTTTGACTAGTATAATTCCTAAGAAATTTATTGAGAATTCAAAATCCCTGAAAACCGCCTTGTCGTGACGCAAAAATAACACACTTCTGACACGCTAGGTTGCCTACGCAAGAGCCCACAGGCGAATACGTGTAAAGCTTCAATTGGCCGCAAATTAAAACAGTAGTCGAGTGTTGCGAAGCCAGTGAAAGATGTTCCAGTTCCTGTTTTAAACATTTAGGGCACGTTAAGTTAGTGCGTTAAAATTGTGTCTGTACCTGCAGTAATTTCCAATCAATATGATGATTTCTCATTACCTAAATCACAACAGAAAATTGGTCGACCGTTGCATTAAGGCGTCCAAACAGGTGAGTTAAATACTTCGCGGTGGTTTTAATAACATTTTAGAAAGTCATTCACAAAATGGTTTACTTGCGGGAATAACACATTACAGACGACTCGAAAATACAACTTTCGGCGTTTCGCGTGATAAAAACTTCGCCAACACACCAGATACCTTGATTTTTAACTTTTAAGTCTGCTATATTACTGAATTCAGACATATAAAAAACTCTTTTACCAGAACCCACAACATCTTTTTTAGATGTTCTCATGCTGTAAGACGAACGATAGCGCATTAATGTAGTGCCTCACAGGTAATAATAATGGCGTGTGGGGAGTTCACCCAGGGCAAGGCAACACCCTCCGAGTGACGGTCTTTCCAGCTGGGACCCGTAGGTGACAGTCATCCTCGAGCATGCCAAGACCCTAGAATGGAGCGGCGCTGGAATGCAAGGGCGGGTGAAACGGGAGTACCTCGAGAAAACCCGCCAAAAAGCGGCATCGTCCAGCACGATTCCCACATGCGAAAATCCGGGAGTGAACCCGCCGGGGTCTCATAGGTAATGGCGTTAGAACATTTGATACAGGCACGAAAATCTCCCTTAGCGCTTTATTGCGTTTCATCCGAATATTCCTCATGAAACGTAAGCCAACTCCAAGTAGGCGGGAGCTTATAAACCATCATCGACGATCACGGATTTCCTTGGGACGCGAACCTGCAGACTGCACATTAAAAACAGAGGACTTCTCATATGCAAGACGCTTTTCTTAGTAAGCAGTAGAGAATGTGTTTGTTTTTGCAAAGACTTAAATGTTTTTACCACTGATAATTTTTAGTTTGTATACTAAGTACCGGAAAACCAAAAGAACGTATGACATGGAAATATAAAATAGTGTTTTATACTTTCAATGAATCCCTAATGCAATGAACATTAACTTTGCTGCTTGACTTCAATAGGTACGCTATTAAATTAAGGTAATATGGTACCCACTTAATAAATTGCGGTAACTAATAAACATTTAAAACATTCGTACCAGAAAATACGAATAGTGGGTGGCGTGCGTACACATACACACAAACGCACGCACGCGCACACACACGCACACAATCACCCTTCGCAACCTGAGACACTATCAGCAATTTTTTTAAAGGCAGACTACAAAAATAATATTATTGGTTTCTACATAAATGATGTGTAGTACTTCATCATGGTTTCATAGTTCGGGATGGCAAAATACAAATTTTCATAAATTATGAAGCATTCTGGTTTTTAACAAAAAACTGTATACAATTTTTTTTTAAGTTTTATATATAAATTTGCAATCTTGAAAAGTATTACGTACGCACATTCACTGCAGTGAATTTATTTTCTGTACTACGCGGCAATTATTACCTCAAACCTAACCGTAATATCGAATGTCATTACGAACAGGCGTCATTCTGAGATTTGTGGGGTTTCCTGTATGTCGAACTGAAATAAGAAATTTAAAAAGTAAGAAATTTAAAACGTTAATATCTCATTAAACTTGACACAGATTCAAGAAATACTGAGGTGTTCCGAAGCTATAACTGGAATCACAACATATATACGATCTTAACCGACTCTTACTGCAAGGGATTGATAGTGTATATAATTTGAGAATGTAGGTATTAATAAAAGAGAATATTATTTAAGGTTTTGGGGCGCAAAAGCTGGTGTTTGTCTGCAAGCAACACATTTAATTAAAAAATTATTAGTCGTAAATTACAAGGGATACTGTTTGCCCTAGAGTTCATCAAGTTAAAAAAATAAAATAAAATAATTACGCAAACAATGCTCACCTAAAATTTATCTACGAAAAGGGCTTCGTGCATTTCTCCCTATTGCGCAACACAGAATGCTGGGGCGGTGTCAAGATTTTTACTGTACGCGGTGTACAGTCGTCTCACACCCTTCTCTCCTCTGCCCCACTACTGCGTTAATTTGAATTGGCGAGATTACGCACGTCCAAAATCCTCCACCGAACCTTTTTTTTCCTATCCCCCTCCCATTCCGGCGTGTTTCGCGAATGGAGCCAGGAGGGATCAACGACGGGCGAGAGAGAAAAAGAGGGGGGAAAAGGCGGGTATCATCGGTAAAAAAAAACGGAGGCGGGCAATGTTTGTGTACGTGTGCGGGCGGGGGGACGAGGGTGTATTTCGCCTGGAAGCGGGTCGGTGTGAAAGGGGTGGGTTGGGTTGCGCCCTGTTCTCTGCTGGCGGGGGCGTATGGAAATACCGAGGCCAAATATATCATGCTGCCCCTGACAGCGCAATTCTCTTATCTGGGCCCTGCCTGCTGTAGGGCGCCCCGGAATGGGGATTTAGTTTACACTTTTATACCTCCCGCCCCTCCCGCACGACTATCCGCCCTCCCGAGCCGCGCACACCACACCGGTACAATCGGCGCAAGAAGTGAGCCCTCGGCCGGGCGAGTGTCTGCGCGCTATGAACGTGGCTGTACCTTCAGCTCCGAGCCATAACCACCATTATAAATCATCGCGAGTCTCTTCACGCCTGTTTCTACGATGGACTGATCCTACTCAGACGAAGAAATTATTACAAATTCGCATATTCGCACACCTATCTAAGAGCCGATAACCCGCTCTCTATCTGGAAGCCGCCAAACAGTCATCAAAATAGAAATATCAAGGCATTTTTCCACATCAAAATCAATTTCATCCGCTAGCGTGCAGAAAATAAAACAACTAATATTAGATTCCTAATTCATTTCACTTGAAAATGATAAACTCCTTTTTAATTACGCATTACATATTATCTTTCGGTTGAAATGAATCATCTTATGAGTAACTTAACTAGCTGTACGTGTGTCGCAACTCTGAACATGTCACAATAAAAACAATAAACCGGTCTTGTGTTGTAATGAATTAATTGTTGAGAATATAATCTTCCCATACAATTTGCCTTCTTAGTTCAATACTTCCAGTATTAAAGACATGGAAGTAGTAAACTCTGCCCAGGTGCTGATTTCGTAACCATTACATTCAAATTCGTTTAGGCTCTGAAGGTGAAGATGTAAACTGCATATAACANGGGGGGGGGGGAGTGTGGAAAGGCTTACAAAACATCGATATTCGTGACGCTTACCGCCAGAATATAAACTTCTTAGACCAACTCCCAGTCACCACAAAATTCAACGCGAGATATCACAGAAGTAACGAACACGTTAAGGCGAATGAAAACAGACAGCTGATCCAGAAAAAGAATTGTGAGGAGACAGGCAGAGGGAGAAAGAGAGAAAGAGGGAGAGAGAGAGAGGTATATGTAACAGTCACAAACCTGCAAACACAGAGCGGGGATGAATGGGTGGAGTAACTTGCACGACAAAGGGGTTGGCAACAGGGTAGCAACAATAAAAATATTAGGCCGAGGAAGCCGAGGAAGGGGTGGGAACGCTGTTGATATTGGCGGGGGTGAGTCGCGGCATTGAGAGGTGACACGGCGGTGGTGAACAATGACGAACTGTTCCCTCGTTGTTTACCGTCAAACAATAGCGCCTGCAGCTCCCCTCCCAACTGACGTTCTGCACTGTCTCAGTCCGCTGGCCAATAACCCACAAAGAACGGCTTTCAAGAGTATGCACCGCGATTTTCGTGAGTCGCACCACATATTCCCATATCCACACAAGTACAACTCATATAGGCTATTCACAGCAAAGTGAGCACTTTTGAAAGCTCTCTCATTTGGAATAATAGTCAATAAATATATTTTATTTTAGCCACAGACAACTTTCAAGTGCGGTGAAATATGAACACCGTGTTTATTACTTGCATGGCAATATTAATTTTAAAAGGTGGTTAAAGGATAACAAAAGGTTGAAAGGAAAAAGTAACTAAGGCCTCAAAAGTGCTCACTTTACCGTGAACAGCCTATACACGTTTCTGACACTGAACATAGAAAAAAAAAAAAACGACATGATGGTCTGACAGCATCTCGTGCAGTTCTGCCAGAAGGCAAATGGCTTTTTACAAAACGCAGTAGCCAATGAAGAATCTACGCCAGCTTGGGTAAACAGATGTTTCGGAAGACTACTATGGTACGAAGGAATAACGCGAATTGTAGAAATCCTTAGCAATCACTCACTTCCTTGCTGCCTAAACAGTGAATCGAAGCAACTACGGTGCCCAGTTTCCAGCCTCAAAATTATCAATCTTCACAGAACTTTTTAATAGCGGTGTCTAGAAACGGCACAATCGATACATTTAAAGAAATAAGTGAGAGAGACCATCAGCGTATGCAGCAATAATTAAAGTCCTATATTTAAGCAACGTTTGAAATTGAAGATCATTGTAAAATCCCTGAGAAATCACTGCACTACTAGGCCAGTATTAAGTTCTAAACAGTTGACCAGTATGCGCATGACCAGTAGGTATAGGCTCAAACAAGACGAATATTGAAATGTGAAGACGTTTTAGATATTAAATAAAAACTCTGGGCTTTAGTGTCCGGCAGTATATAAGGTGAAGCAATGATCCAAATAAAACGTTTGGCACAAAGCAAATCACTAAATTCACAAAGTAAGTCACTAAATTTTTAGTAGGAAGAATTTTGGGTTTAAAGTGTAGTGGCATTCCCTAACACAAGCTAAGAGATTTTTTTGTGCTATAATAAACTAAATCCCAAAATTTTGCCAACTCACCATGCGGTTTTTCCATAAAAAAAATGAATACATGAAATCTGCTCCAGTATTTACGTAATAATATAAAAATTGTCACAGCAGCCTTTTCTTTCGTTGCTGCTAGCAATGCCACTATTTGATACCACTGACCGCAGCTCACAATATTAGACCACTTCAAAATTCAACAACTTGCTCCCATTTCTTAGGGGAAGAATAACACCAAAGTTGATTTTAACAATAGGGAAATGTATAGAAAATTGTATTCTTGAACACGTTACATCAATTTGCTGTAGGCCTTATTACTGACGTGGACTTCTGCAATAAAACCAGCACATGCATTAATCGCAAAAAATCTTGCACGAAGGCACGAGTCCCTTATTATACTCTGAATTTAAGAGGATCTGGTCCTCTGCCAAGAAATTAGTTTATTCGATTTCTAAACAACATCAGTATTGTAACTTTTTTTTTTTCGAAACCATGCACATATTTCATGGCATACTCACGGAAATAAACAAACTTTTGACATCAAAATTTTCATAATTCCTTAGTGCTTTTCAACAAAGATCGTTTTCATTTAAAAATTGCCACGGCCAAAACGTACTTGGCACAGATACACGGATACATTAAGTGCATGCCTAAAACTGCAGAATCGCCACACTATTCCCTATGGTTTAGAAAAGTGTAACATGAGTATATAAGTATTTACCTTCATTACAGCAAAGTTAACACTGGCATGGTGCTAACGACTGCGTTGATTACATGACGCTTTGGCAGTATTGGAAACATAAATATGCTCAAATTCTCTGTGTATTTATGTCAATGCATACAAAAAAATAACGGGGCCATGAATTTAAACAGTTTTTTTAATAACACTTTAAGATTGTTTTTTTTGTTAAAATAATTGCATTTACAAGCAGAAACTGTTTTACAAGGTTTAATTAAGTAGTATGACTGGAGCCTTGAAAAATTAGGGGTTTCATTAAGGAAAAAGCTAGAATTCAAAACATCGTACTTAACCCTTTCGTTTGCAATTGGTCCAAGGGTTATTTGAAACCTCCCGGAGAATATCAAACCAATAATAAATATCGATAAAAATGCAGGCCCAATCACGCCCTTCCAATGTGATAGCAAACAATGAGCAGCTGATTTATGCATGATTGTACATAATACTGTACGTCATTCAATACATTGGACTGGTGAATATTTCTGGTCTCTATTTGTAATAATAGTAAACCATCAATCCAGAACTCATCATAATGTGGTTATAACAGCAGAAATCCCCTCGGCCAGACTAAGAACGAGGGTGCGGTGGCGCGATGGCGCGCGAATATAGGGCAGCGTGACAACTAGAAGGGCGTTTGTTATCGCGACGACGCTGACCAGCGAAGACGTTATAAAGACGTCGATGTGCTGACTGCACTAACGCGCTTACACAACCAGTGTTCGGCAACGTGCAGGGTGGGGAAGATAGCTCTACAAATGAACAATAAAACGTCGCTTTGTAATTATATAATATTAATAAAAATTATCTCCTCCGAAGTCGTCATGAGATTATCGTAACGATTGCAAAATCGGGAATGTAAATGAATAATAACTCAATGTTCAGATAATTTAACATTTATTGTAAGTATTAAATTGAGTTGCTTTGCTCCATTAGCCGCCCTTCTCCCAAAAACCTTTGTGCTTAAATTTATAACAATACGCAAGAAAACACGTCCTTAGCCTTGGCTATCAAGGTGATGGCTGAAACACTAAAATGTCGTAGGTGTCCTGCCATCCACATCCCAAGAGAGAGACGGAGAGCTAGAGACAGAGGAGCCTGGGGAGGTGACTGGGAAAACTAGAAGAGGCGGCACGGCGATAAACACGAGGAAGGAGAAGCATGGAAACCGGCGGACGTGCAAAATGGCGGCCGCGAGTGGAGGAGTGGTGGACTGGCGATGGGGGAGAGTGGAAGGCGCGAGGCAGTCAGTCACGCGTGGCCATTTCGCGTGCCGAGGGCGGTCAACTGCCGCCTCGCGATGCGGGGTCGGATAAGCGAGCAGTTACGCCCCGTCAAGGCTTGGAAAAGTACTGAAAATATGGCGGCGGCAGTCTCAACACACTCACACATGCGCGCCGTTAGTTATGGTTTGTTTTTAAATATGCCTGAGTGCACGCACTCATTTCACTTCTGAAATCATGCGATCATTAGCGTTTTATCAGCCTCATTTCCAGCAAGTCTGGCCCTTAATAACTGCAAAAAAAAATAATGTTCAGAAATAGCAGAAAACATGTCTGGGATTTTCTTTTCTTTTCTGTACAACTGCGTTCATTTAAGAAAACAGAAATAACTTTAACTTATCATTCCTTGCAAGCTTGTGCGCGATTCTCAATTCACTTTTGCGCTTATCAAGATTCCGATTTATAGTCCATTCACGGTTTCTTCGGATGTTTTGCAATGAACCTTTGAGAAATCACCCTATGAGTAACATGTCAAGCTGTTTTTTCAATAACTCGTATACCACAAACATATATATCACTGTGATTAACTTTAAAGTATTGTATTCTTGAATAAATGAAACTTTAACTTAGTATTTTCTATAACTTGTTATATTTATTCCGTACTAAATACGAATTAAAAACAGCAAGAGCAGCGATGTGTTGGCAACGGCTAATAAGAAATAGTTCACAGTTAAAATATTGTTTTAACCTAGTTTTTGGTATGCTATTTGTAAATTATTGATATATTTAAATTTTAAGGTAGCACTGAAGGAAAGATATTTCATTGTTACAGTTAAAAATATCAGCGCAAATTACCGTGCGTAGGCCCTGGTGACATGGTGTTTTTTTTTTTCCAAGGAAGATACTTGAATAGGCGGAAGCTTGTCGCTCCGTCTCTCTCGGGAAGTTTCGCACCGCAAGCGGTAGCATGAAAATTATACATGTTTTCAATTTTTAGCATATTTCATACTTATTAAAGCAAAAAATGATTTTTGAATTTGAAACGAGATGTTATTATTTGAATACTTATTATAATATATTGATATGTGATGACAGGACGGTTACAAATCGGAAGTAGTCAGAAGTGCGGCGACATGACGAGGTATGTTCTCTTTGCTGAACGAAGTGTTATTTTTCTTTCTGGGAAATATACTTAAAATTACCAATCTTGTTAGTACACGCTGAGTTTTATAAACCTACCTAGACAAGTTACGATGTTGTGATGGATCTGTTTTTCCGCNATAAACCTACCTAGGAAAGTTACGATGTTGTGATGGATCTGTTCTTCCACAGCAGGAATAAATATACTGTAACGTGTGTCGTGACCGCTGTGTGTGAAAGGGGTATTGTTGCATCTCACGCTGGGCTAGTGAGTGTGTGATTGCAACTGTTGGACGTGCGGAATTTACACGTTTTATCCGTGAACTGCTTTTATAACGAAATTAGTTATTTGAAAGTCAAATCTGTTTATTTATTACAACTATGTAACTTCACCCTAGGTGTTTGAAACACAATTGTGTAACGTGCTTACATTTCTGTGATTTAAATGTTTGCGACAATCCCAACAAAATACTAATCCTAGCCAGATAAAATTAAATAAATAATTAAATTAACCTAGAATACTGCAAGTACCAATACATAGAAATATGAGCGAAATAAAAGTTACAGTAGGCCTATTTGTGTGCATGTTCACCACTATCTCTTAAGTTTGTCGCTGCTGCGTACAAAAAATAAGCGACACGAGTTGCGTGCTTGAATTTACTGTGTCTGTTCGTTGGATTGGTTGTTCCTTCATTCCAACTGAGGGCATCCTTTTAACGAAATAACCCAACACACATGAATAACAAGAGGTTAAATATTACAGTTCTCCCCCCACCCCCAGGAGTAACACGGTTAAACACAGTCGCTGCAAAATATTAACGTGTATTACGTGTAATATGCTATGACGTATTAACTAATATGTTAACAATGTAAATTAATAACCATAATAACTATCGTCAAGACAGACATTGTTGAAAGGTCATAAAACTGAACTAAATATGGTTATAGGCCTAAATAGTTAACACGCGTACGAAATGGTTTTTGAAATATGATAAAATTCTTTGAACAGCTCAAAACAGTAAACAAATCATTGGACAGTTAAAACGTATAAGTCGCATGGCAGTGTTTGTGTTTACAATGTAAGCGGAAGGATACGTAATCGGTAACCAAAATTAGAACTTTAGCAGGGCTTCAGAAAAGTGTAAAATAACCGTGAATGGCCTATACGTGAGCCTCGCTAGCTGGGCGTAGCAGAGTTCACGATATTGTGGTGGGCAGGCGACCACTACACTTGGTACAATGGTAACTTGTACCCCGTTTAATGTTTCCTCGACATAAAGAAGCGATAAAAGAACGGGAATCACACCCCTGCACACAAACACTACCCCCACTTCATCGTTTGCAAAACTTTAATATCGTCTTTATTGAAATAAAAAAATTAAACACTTGACTTGTACATTCTGCTTCGAAAACAAATGAAGTAATAATGCAGCTACAAAAAATGCCTGCCAAACACGTTGCCCCCTGCCATTATCCTGTACACGAAAACTCAAGTGAAATACATCATTTTCGTATATGGCCAACGCTTAAAAAAATAATGAATATACACATTTGGAAATAAATGCGTGAAATTCCTCCAAAATTGACTAGCAAACACGTAACTACATTCAAACGTCAAGTTCTGTTAAATATTTATTTTCTAAAAACCAACACTGTGCTGCGAAAAAACGAAGTGTTTGTTCACTATGCTATTGATTTTTTTCTTGAGAATTACATTTATTTCCCTTAAAAAAAAGTTAAGAATTGACGCGTTACATTACAAGTTTCATTTATCACTCCAAGTTATATGCAACGTAAGGGAAACTGATTTAAATGCTTGATAAGTGGTCATAATGGTTAACTTAATTGAGAGATTTTGCAATAATTTAAGACAACCTGCTTCAATGCCTTATGAATACTAGGTGTGCTTACAAATGCCAACTTTCAGTCAACTCCAAATACAACAAGAAAAATACACAAGGTAATATAAACCACTTCTTCCTAAATTAAACACTTCGCAGTGGGTAAGGCCTGGCAGCTACGGAGAAAACCTTAGGGTCCTCTCCGCCTCAACTGCAATGACAACAACTTGAGATAAACTATCTACTCATTCATGTTTCTGTGCTTTAGTGCCGATGAAAGCCTCGGGCATGTGTACGCATTTCAGTCCACACAAGAATACAACTCTGCAATCAAATGTCAGTAAATACTACAATTGAACCACTCAGACAAAGATCGCCCCTACACGGTTACTTTCAACTTTCCTGAAGCCCTGCTAAGTTCTACTTCCAGGATGCTCCTCCGCCTAATGCAAACCAAGCTTAACAGAGTCTAGAAAATTAAACCAAAGGTACAGTGCACCGCATTCCTGCGCACTCGGTAAAAAAATATTTTGCGTAATAACTATTTCTTACTGGGTATTACCAATACACCTATTTTAAGCATGCGAAGAAGTCACCCCGTAGTGCTATTGGTCGGGCTGAATCTCCCGGCGTAAAAATTCGAGACAGGCATGTTAACCACGCCATACGCAGTACATTCGATTACTGTTCCAGACGTCGCGTCGAGTAGATGACTATGAGAATGACAATCCGACTTTTATTGCCAAGGGATCAATTGCCTTCTTGCTCCTGGTGATTAGTAACGTCATCCCCTTTCCTACGTTGGCGAGGTAGGTCCTGTACTGTAACTAAGATATTCGTCAGCACGCAGTCTGTGGAGTCTAAATACACGGAGATACACTTCGGCAGCTCAGACTACCAATACATTCTTGTCCGCCGTCTTATACCCTAAACGACTGCTGAAAAGAGGAAACTATGGAAGCAATGGTAAATTTGCAGTTTTAAAGATTTAAAGTTGTTTAAAATTGTATATATTTATCAGTGCAAATCTTTAAGTTCGGTAAGTTGCATGAAGTTGATAGAGGGGAATTGCTTCCGTCATTTCACCACAGGGAATTGGCCCCACGTTGATTATTTCCATGGAACAGCAGAGATGCGATAGCAAAAACAAGCATACAAAAATTAAAAACCTTCAAAATTCGATTTATCAAATTTTTCCTAAGACATAAAAATTACCACTGCATTTGGTAAAGATTACTCCAAAGCAAAATTAGCGTAAGCCAAAGACGAAGGATTGTCTAAAAATGTTGGGTGATGTTTCGTAGCCAAATCATTACTAAGCCTTCCATATCTGCGGTATCTGTTTTTGTAAACAATATGTTGCTTTTCTGATAGTGACTATGCTTTGGAATACGACAAAGTACGTACTTTTTATAAGTCAACCATCTAATACCTTCTACGATGTCTTATCGATGACTAGCATTACGTGTTATTGTTCGAATTTTGCGGGAATGTTATCTCCTAGAATGAGCTGTAATAATAATTTAAAAATAATTTAAGTAAAATACTGGTAACTAAACATTTGATTGATCAAAATTATATCCACTCATCTACAGTGCTCACACTTACAGTGAAGAGAGAACATTTAATTAGTAATTTTTGAAGAAGACTCATTCTTACCATCCATCTTCCGCCACAAGCGTCAATTCTTCTGAAAAATATGGGGCAATAAAGTATGTTGAAGTTGGAAGAGCTGCGTGAATACCTGAGTCGCCAACGAAGCAGAAAAAAGGTGTGCGTTTCCACGCTTGATCGGCCGATAAATAAGAAGCTACATTACAAATACGAAGATGATTTCTGTTGATTCCTAATCATAACTCAGACTTTTGACATCAAATACATGGCAGAATTTATTTATATAAGCACATTATTAAAAGTGTTGGACAAAAAATAAATAAGATTTCGCAGCGTTTGCATAATAAAATGCCAATAATTAGAATTTATTTTTTGGAGGGGTGGGATACCTACAAACAAAACATGTTAACCATGAACAAAAAATGAAACGAGGGGATATGGTAATTCCTTTCCGCATGTGTTTCGCAAAACATCACAAACTCATAGACACCCATAATCAAAATAATAAAAACATTTCCTCAATTCATTAATTTGTAAAACGCTACATCTTTACGTTATGTCATTAAATGAACGTGTAGATTAAACTCCAGAAATTTTTTTTAAATGTAAACTATATGAAAAACCTGACGTGAGCGTCCCCATTATCTAGATGGCTGCGGGGCCGCGGCTGTGTAGTGGTTAAACTACTCGCCTCCCACCAAGGTGAACCCGAATATATTCGCGGCGGGATCACCCCCGGATTTCCGCATGTGGGAATCGTGCTGGAAAATGCCACTGGTCGGCAGGTTTTCTTAGGGATCTCCCGTCTCCCCCGCCCTTGCATTCCTGCGCTGCTCCATACTCACCTCGCTTCACCCTCACCAGCGCTCAAGACCTCGTTGTTACGAGCAACCCAAATCTCTTAACACTCACTCTGATTGGCTGCGCGAGGCAATGGGAACGGGCCTCTTGTCTGATTCGCAACTGCATGCTGCGATAGATTTCCTACTGGCTGGCGAGTAGGTTATAACAGGCGCTGGTTGGCGAACGGCGTTTCAACATTTCGCTGGCATGTGTGGCTGTAGTTCTTCGCGGTGTAAGCGGAGTGCTTCACTTCTGTGTTGGGAAGTACTCTGTGTCGGGACTGCTTGGCCTCGCCTGCCGAGTCACGGTGACGGCGGTGCTAGGGCCGTCGCCGAGGGTCAGCGGGGTCGTGGCGTGGATATCTCCTCTCCGCGGTCCGTCCCAGAGCGGCGCCGCCGTACTCGCGTCATCGGCAGCTTCAAAGACGGCCACCCACCCGATTGAGCTGGGCTGGGCTGTTCGAGTAATAAGCCCCGGGACTTGCCCGTCATCCTCGACACTATCTCAGAGACACCTACCTAGACAGCCACAAACTACTCAAGTCTGTTCACGGTTTATTGAGTATTTTTGAAAGACCTGTTTAGGATCTACTTTTCCTTCTCATTCTGTATCCTTCTGCCTATTCACTTAATTTATGCGCCATAAAATTTAAACCGTGGTGTAGTTGAGAAAGTAAATTTATAACTACTACCCTATTACCTTTTTAGGATGAATACATACACAAATGTGTATAAAACAAAAAATGCTAAGTTCATTGGTAATAAACGTAAACAATACACTCATAATACTACAAGTTCGCTGCCAACCAAACTAGGTGCAGGCCGCCAGAGTATAATACAGTATACATGTATATAAAGTCATCATTTTTATTCTCGAAACGTTTGTTTCAAAAGTGCTCAATTTACCGCGAATCTAAACAAGCCCTCTTGAACTTACAGGTCATTCCAGTACTACAGTGGCACGACGCAACCTGTAATCACTTCAACCCTAATTTCGTTACGGTTCTAGTAACAAAAATAATGAAGTTTTGGACGTTGTATTGTACCTACGGTGCAGTCAACGGGGGTACGGTTAGCGGTAACAGGGGAGGCATTTGCTCATTTCCCTAATCACACTAACGGGCGCCGAAGAATTCGCGTGGAATAACTGTAGATTGTTATTACTTTACGTATATTTAATAATATTTAATGTCAGTAAATAACGTTATACAGTATTTTTGTACTGGTATAAACTTTTAAAGTTTGTAAATTTTGTGGATAGGATTTATGGGAAGAAATTTTCTTATATGACTTGGCCAATAAGAATTAAGTTATTCCTATACAGATGGTTCACGATTCGCGAGATGCCAGCTAGGGCGCGTAATAATTGCAATCATTCAATCACAAAAGCAGATTTGAGGTGAAGTGTTTCTGAGGACTAGTCATGGGAAGACTTTCGGGAAAAACAGGTGCGTCTCGGCATAAGGACCAGTTTAATGAAAGTCTTGATAAATGCCTTTTTTAAAGTGCAAGATGGCTCCATCCCTCATATCGGAGATTGCATTTCAACCAAGAGCAACTCAGCTTTGAATGAAATGTATTACAAAAATGATATCTAACTATATGTTACTTGTCTTCTTTTCGTGTAATTACTTCTTCTCAGAGAAATCACTACTGAGTATGTTGTTTTCACTCGCTATTCAAGTATTATGTTATAACACATTCCAAAGACAAATTTCTTTCGGATGCAATCCGTCAACAGCAAAATAACTAGTAATTACATATTTGAAAATCGACTAGCTATGTTCACAATTTTGTTATAATTAGTCTTACGCACATAAACAGATCAGGCATTTTTGTTTGTATTGCATGGTAACATAATACCCACAGTATGGGTAGAAAAGATTGTTAATCGCCAGAAAAGTTGACTGTATTTCTTAGCATCCACCGTACTGTACATATGTTATTGGCTCCAATACATGTATGAATATACTATCCCAGTTCATTGTGCCAACGAGGATGCTCAAATTTTAAAGCAGGACGTTTGTGATTGGTCTGCAAAGAACTTAACTGCGTCAAAAACTTAAAAAAGGGCAAAATAGCAACAGCGTTATGGAAGATATGTTGTCACGAAATTTTTAGAAATTTTCCACTGTCTCTAGAGATGGGAGCTAACATTCTATAAATAAAAAGGACCCCCAAAATGGTAATTGTCAAAAAGCAGCAATCAGAAGATATCAGATGTCACAATACCGTGACAAGCTGCAAGCCTATACTAAGTTAATTTATTTTCTTTAAAAACTCATCTACCCGGCATTTTTACATTTTAATTGTCTTCAAAATCACTGATGCCCGTATTTTTTTTAACTAAAATAAGAAATGGGTTTGTACCCAATGTACTGATCTAACAAAATAATGCTTCAAATAAGGGTCGAATGGAACTTTGAAGATACGGCGCTATTTCGAAGCTCTTTACCATAGATGGAAAACTACCTTGCCAGTCTGCTGTACCTCAAAACATACTAATCAGATAAGTTACATTCAGAACTAGGGCAGACGACTGCAATTAAATCTACAACAGACTTTCGCCAAATTAAATTATAGCACCACCTTTCACACGCGGCACAAAAAAATGGCTGCACGCATGGGTCAGTGTTTTGCTCGAAGAGGCGATGGGTCATAAAGCGTGTGCGAATGTCACCCTTACCGCTCACTCCTTACTTCTGTGACTCGAACTAAGAAAAAGAGCTCCGGCTAGGCGGGCGATTTTAGAGATAATTTTACACTCCAATCACAGCGCGCAAACATGGAACTCTGGGGTTAATTTACCTCGGCACTATAAAAAAGACTAGCACATTTCTGTACAAACATTTTCATACGCTGAAATCACAAAAAACTTAATTTGGTTTCAGCCATTTTGATGAAGCGGGGAAAAATATCTTCGAGATACAAAATAAATAAGTTTCTCTGCGAAGTAGAAAGCTTTCTCAATTTCTATTATTATGGTGAAGTCACTCAGGACTTCAACTTAAGAATTATAAAAAAACGGCATAAAATATATAATACTTTTTTTTCGCAAAATCAACAAATCTCTACTATTTCTCGAAAAGGCTTATGCGATATATATTTATTTTTATCAAATTAACCACAATAATAAATAGCCGGATATTACGGTTACTAGATTTTCCCGACTTTGTTCCCATAAGGTATTAAGTGTTTTATAATCAACCCAAGTAATTCTATAAATGAGTAAGTTTTATAGGAAATCTTTGCAATTCTGAAAATTAATTCGAAGAGCCCACTTAAGCAGCTAAGCGAAGAACTTCTGTAATCGAATTGTGCTTATTTTCTGTTGAATAACTGCGTTATGATTTCAAGTGAAACCAACAATTATAAGAAAAGCGAAAAGAAAGGCACAGCATGGAGTCAAATATCACATGTCCTTGAATTTTTACACGCAATCCACTAATATGGTGCAAAAGTCCTTTAATTAAGACGCGCGAAACGACGGGATATTTAAATTATGGTAGTTACTGGAGGAAACTTTGTAACAAAATTCAATGCAAGTAACAGTGCTTTCGCTTACATTAACTTACGATTTCTAATACTGCAGTTTGGAAATGCTGTTTCTGGCTATACTGAAGGACTCCAAACAATATACAACGCATTCAAATGTTTAGTTACGTGGGCAGATTAAAGTAAATCCACAAAAATTTTACTTTATATTTAATACGTTGCATATTAATGGTTAAGTGTGAAAGAAGACTAGTTTTGTTGAGCAAACAAGCAATTAATATATATATAAATTCCACTTACAAGATAACGGTGGTACATTCAATGGCTACTCCAAGGACAGTGGTAAATTATTTCACTTCATTATAAACTGTCAAAAAAACATTTAGAAACAAATAATAGGCTTATGGTGCAAGGCAATAATACGGTAAAAATTATACATGTTATACATTCAACTCTTTTCCACACACTTCTTCAAGCATTTTGTTGGGAAAGCATAGGCCTACACGAAATTTTTGAGCACTTTAAAAATAACAAGTGGAAATATATGGTTTACAAGCGAAATATAAGTGGTACTTAAAAACAATAGCAATGTAATTTTACTCTATTTAAAGCATTCCTTTCTAAATGAAAGTAGGCACGTACCCAATATTATTAGTTAATAACACAAGTCTTCTCTTCTTTTACAAAACAATTTTGTAAAATGTTCAGGTTCTCCAGTGCGTATCTCACAGTTAGCGCAAGAAGACGTCCAGGATACAATTAGATGATTCCAAAATGCCCGAGGAGACTGAAACGTTTCCCCGAACTGCCTTCTGCTCGCAAACTTAAATTATCTGCCGCGACCAATTAACTGACGCGAGTGTACTTGCAGCCCCACATTCCTCGAGTTCTTTCATACGTGTGGTGGGAGAGCACGTGGTTTTTTTATGAAAAAAAAAGCCTGTAAGGAGAGAAGAATATTTAAGGTTGTAAGAAGCGAACAAAGGGAGGAAAAAAGGAAAGACGAAGAAACCTGAGACGTATGAAGAGGAAGGAAAGAAAAAAAAAGGAATGTAAGGAAGAAGTGAAAGGTTGAGTTGCTTGTTAGAGTTCGGTTGGGAAGAGACCAGGTATGCGCACAATATAATAACAATGCGACGCAGCGGGGGATTCCAAAAGGGGCCCGCCGTAGAAAAAACCAGGATGGAGACGGAGGAGGAGGAGGAGGATAGATGTGGCAACGTCCTTATCACAGCATCTCCTGGACCCGACCTCTTCGCTACACGACACGCCACTAACAAAATAAAAATACGCCCCCCGACCCCCTCCTTCGCAGTACGCGGGGAATAAGACGTAATAGTAATAGCAGAAACAACGTCGTCCCGCGCGGTGACGGAATAAAATACACGTCACCGCGTTGGTTATCGTTTGGTTGCTAGTACGGGGTGAGGGGGGCGACGTGAGGAATCGTGCGACAGGATTGGAAAAGCGGGCCCCCATGCCGCGCCGCCGACTGTCAATCAAGACGTCGCGGCCGGGGAAGACTTTGACTGCCGCCGCGTGTGGCGGTAGTGCACGAGGCGTCGTAAGTTCACAGCGGCCGCCGCCATCCATCATCGGCGACGTGGGAGCGAGGGAGGAGGCTCCGGCCATCCGCTTACCAGCGTCTGATAGGCTCGTGGTCCTCGACACGGATCCAAGTCCCCCTCTCGCACGGCGACTAACCTCAACAGCTGCCGCTCCTCCCCAGCTCGAGAGTTCGTCTGGTTGTCCAGCAACGTCTGTCTCACTAGGGGGTCCGTCACGAATGTGCTTTCCGAAACATCCAGAGTCTCGAAATACGCTAGCATTTTAATTAAAAATATTGGCACACTATTTCACAATGTTACAAAATATTTTCATCCTTCTTTCATTTACAACATAAATCGTACTTTCCTGTGTATTCTGACGGTGTGCGCGTGTGTGTACTACTATTTGATGATTTCTGAATGCTGTACTGTTGGGTGCAGTGTTCTATTGGAAGCCAGTCTGCGGAATAAGGTGAGAAAATCCAGCGGTGAAGAAGGTTGGTGTGGTTGCAAGGTCGCGACCCCCCGGGCACCAAAAAACGCGGCCTGCGACTGGGCCAGCACGCGCCTCCAGTACTGGCGGGGGG
>NQII01001332.1:37814-66292 GCA_002778355.1 Clitarchus hookeri
TGGAGTTTGTCAGGGGGCCAGGAAGGAGGGGGGAGGCTGCGTGTGGGCGGGCCCGAATGACAGCTGCACATTACTGCAGTGGGCCGGCTGCAGTCAAATTGGATCAGGAGCCGAGCGCGAGGGAGTCAGGGTCGTTACGCCTGCGCCACCGCATATACTCACCCTTCCGTTAAAATGGCTCGGCGGGCGACCCTCCGCGCCACCATTTACCCATGAAGTCAGCGAGTGCGCTGTTACAACCATATGGCGCGTCTTGACAGTGGACTAAGGGCGAGGAAGACTGATTTACGTCTTCTGTGCATGTCTTCAACTTTGTCTCACGGCTAGACCTGAACAATTCCCGCATTCAACTCAGCGCAAGCTAGAATTCAAAAACTCTTTATTTTGTGTTACCTTCGCGGTTGGTCCAGATTTTTTTCCTTTGAAATTTCGTGGAGAAACCTGAGCCAATAACAATCGGGAAACAAAATGGAAGACTAATTATTGATTTCCATTCTGACAATCAGCAGCAACCATTGAGTTGTCGATATCTCCATGATCGTACATAAGACTGTGAAGGCTAGCTCACAGGTGACTGAACTTGCAAATTTTTCAATTCTCTCCTAACATTTGATTCGTCCTGCCATCTTGGATTTATGCACTTATGTCCAGTAGCGGGCTGAGAAAAAAAAAGGGGGGCAGAGGCTTCCTTTGGAATCAGTGGCAGATAGACTTAAGTTTCTTTTTAGTGAAAAAGAAAGGGGCGACTGTCTGGAGATATGAGCTGGAGATGAGGTAATGGAATGCGCCCCTGGAAATAAGATATCAATTTGGAGTTCACATTCGGTCAAATTCAACATTTACTCTTTATCGCTTTTCTTTCCTTGTTTGCATATCGTTTGCCCCATGGCTGTTACCTTCACTCCTGCTGATCCTTAATACTTCCTATTAATTGTATTCTTGTTTCATCTAGATGTGAAAGGGCCTCTGGCTACAACCTCGGTTAAGATTTACAAACTCCCAACCCTGGCCTGTTCGCCCCTGCTTATGTCCCAAACACTTAAATTCTTGCTCACAAAAAACAGTCGTTTTGAAGGAGATTTACGAAAAATAGTAACTTGATGTCACTTCCTATCAAAAGTAAAATTATTATATTAGTGGCAATTGAAATTCGTTTATTTTTGTTTTATTCAAGTCTCAGGATCACTGGTACTTTCACCAACAGCGCTAAATTAAGATCATATTACGGTTTTGTTCTCTAGTGAACTACTGGGTTAGTTTAAATGGAAGGCAACTGCGTTGACCAAGCATATCTTTCGTTTCACACCCAAGAACATGTGGGTAAGCGCACTGCGTTATTAGAGCAAACAAAAGCTGGATGTCAAGGCGTACTTGTGCGTACTTGTGCGTACGGATGTTTTATAGACATCATATAAATGGAATGGCGTAACAATAATATTTGTAACAATAGTACGGTGTCACCTGATCGACAAATGGTTGCTAAGCATTTGGTCTACAAAAACGCTAAAAGATAAATAATACCTTGAAAGCATAACCTATCAATGGCTTAGAAATTGTCGCCGTAAACAAACTACACAAGTGTGTTACATTTTCTTGATCATTTCGGACTATTGTGAAATTTCTGATCTTGGGACTGTTACTCTTATTTTACAATTAGTTCTCTAATCGTCCGTAGATAATAATTTCTGTATGTCTCTTATTTATTTATTCCCATTTGTCAGTGGCGTAAATTTATTCCCTATGGTCTGGGGCATTAGTTTTCAAGCAATGTTTACAACGGAAATGTGCGATATTAAAAACCAGTAACATGGAAATTGACTCTTAAAACTAATTTGTGCACAAACAACGGACGTCGTTATAAGAAAGTCTGATTTTAGCCACTTTTAGCCGGTGGACTATTCAGAGGGTCGTTTTACGTGAAAAGTAATCTAAATCTACGCGTACAACCGGCACACCACTCCCCGGTTACCCGGGATCTGAATTTGGAGCCTAGAAGCGAAGGTAACGCCTCAGCGTCATCGGATACAGAAGTCGCCAGACGTCGTTAAGTTCAACGCCTCGGTGGTCTTGACACGGGTCGTAAGTGCTAACACGCAATGTAAGTTTATCCGGTATCATTCACACATCTGAACAGACTACCACCAAGGATAGGATGGATGTCCCGCCCATCTCCGTTGCACGCCAAGGACATTGGAGTTATTTGGCTAAGTGCCGTTTCTAATAGGAGGAGAACCTGGAGGGATACATTTCTAAATTACGGATTAACGAATTCACATAGGGCGTGTGACGGACAAGGCCGCTGTGTTAGGAGTATTCGTCGCTATTCCGCAATTTTACCCCTATCTCGTCTTGCTTTACCCGTTTCTTAAATTGATTGGGAACAGGCATGTCCCTTGAGTACGGCAACAGCCTCCTCTCATTACATTATATTGTTAACATGCCTCGCGCTTGAGACAACATACTGATATTCTGTTTTCATTTTACTGTTACACTATATTCGAGAATCGGTTTTTTTCGGTCGACTAATTCCACTTGAACCTAGCGGTGTAGTTGCTGAATCGTTGGATTACTAAGACAACGGATGGAACTCTTCACAAATGAGACAACCACGATAAGTTGTTTGGTATTGCTGAAGAAGTGAAAGACAACAGTAACGCTAAGATTCTCAAACGCTTTTACAGGCAGTAGCTTATTTCAACTGTAGTTTTACAACTATAGAACTTCAAGCGAACACCGAATGTATTTCAATACCACCGTTCTTTTAAACCGTCTACGTGGAAGCTACGGTACTCAATATCATCTCAAACAAACTTTCTTGTGTAATATAAATCTGAAAATAAATACGCCTCAAATTAATTTACACATTAAAACCAGCAGTATAAAATGGAAAAATTTCTTAATAAATGTTCTTCTTGTGCAGAATGTAGCTATACATACTAAACAGGGAAATTGATACCTTCGTGTTTACGTTATAGTATTAAATTTAAATTCCTGTTAATCGCCTGCTCAAGGAGCGGTAGCATTCACGGCGGAGTTGATAATAAATTACATTACAGTTTAACTGTGACACACATCAAATGTTCTGATGGCGTTGTCACTTGTGGAACTACGCGTAATTGAGTGATACAAGTGGCAATTAAATAACTAATCAAGTGTAACTTCTGTGGGAAAAAAATTTCTGGGTCTTTATTGAAACGCAGTACTTATTAAACAATGGACGTCATTTAGAGCAAACAGTATCGTAAATTTGGGATTGAAGAAATGATTAATAACAATATTTAAACTACAGAAAGGATTTGTTTGTGTTACAAATTAGAAAGGTCTGAAAAAAAATGTACAATCTGACACTATAGAAAAGACTGTTTAAAATGTGAAATCTAATAGAGCCTATGTAAAAAATACAGATGCCAGAAAAAACTTAAATATTNAGAAAAGACTGTTTAAAATGTGAAATCTAATAGAGCCTATGTAAAAAATACAGATGCCAGAAAAAACTTAAATATTTATATGGTAAACACTACAAATATTGCGGTGTCACTTCATCGCCAATGCCGTGATATAGCAAGTTACGCTAACACTGCCAATAAAATGCAGTCGGAAATATAGTACTCTGTATTTCTGGACAAGATTGAAGTTGCGATATTTCACAAATATAGTGTTGTGAGTGATAGCCTATATTATATTATCAATAGTCCAACCAGCAAACGCCGAAAAAAAACTGCGCTTTAGAAAATTTAAATTGTATTATTTACGTATTCTTTAATACGTCATAGCCAGTTTACGTCAAATTCTAAAGAAAAATGCGATTGTAAAGAAAATAATAAAACAAATTGTGATAGTTGAAAAAAGAGAGATAGGAAGAGTTAATTCAAAAAGCCATCATGGAACAGGGACGGATAAAAAAATTGCGTGGCATATTGCTGTTCATTTCATAACAAAATCAAGCGAACGACAAACGAATAAAATTTAGCAAGTTAACACGTCATGGCAATTTGATGTAATTATTTGCCCCTGCAAGAGCGCGCTGGAAGGTACCATATGCCCGCATTGCGAGGTAGTGATTGTACCGAGGGCAGGAGGCACGAGGGGGCGGGGCGGATGTTGGGAAGGAGACAGAGTGCACGTTAATGGTGTTCGCGAAATAACGGACGGAATTGCATTAAAATTCGATCCGCATGATGCAATGCATACATTCCGGGCGAGCTGGCGAGTCACCTCAAAATGTAATTAGGCTCCTTTTCAAACCTCCCCGCCTCCATTACCCCGCCCACAAACGCACCCACCACCCCTCCACACACCCCGCTTTCCCACCGCATTCAAACCATTCCACCCCTTCCCTCTCCTTCGAACACGCTTTCCGCACAGCTCGCACCGCGTTTGCGACTCCAGCGGCCAACTCGACCGTTATTTGCACGTGTATCTGCTGTCACCCATCCGCACCAAATCAATTGGCCACGGCTCTCAAGAGTACACTACTTACTCTATCACTAAAATGTACTTAAATAAATCAGTGTCGTACGAGAGCGCTCCATCCTAAATCACTTTAAAACACTACCAGCGTACATGAATATGCGACTTTACCGTAAAAGGTTTCATTTTCACAGAATATAATCATTCGCACAGAATGTCATCCGCAAATTAGGAAAATTATTCCCATTTATAAGAATAACACAACTCAAATGTTACTTTATTATAATTTCACATGTAAGGCGGAATGAGTCGAATCAAAACATTATACAAAGACGATGGCAACAACAAAATTAGTTGTACTGAGTTCACGTCAAATGGAATATGAAAAGAAAGATACAAATGATGGTGCCTCAATTTTAGTGGACCTTGGACCACTCGAAAATTGACTTGACCAGAGAAATATAGCGTAATTTCAAGAAAACTGTTCAATAAATGAGAGCTAAAATATTGAAATATGTAGCTCTCTGAAGTCAGCTTCGTGTCACTTGGTTCAAACATTACTTTGCCGTGGCTACGCCATTTTGGAACCCCCTTCCCCCAAATTTATTTTAGATTTAGTATTTAAAATTCTAGCTTGGTGCGGTATGTCNACGCCATTTTGGAACCCCCTACCCCCAAATTTATTTTAGATTTAGTATTTAAAATTCTAGCTTGGTGCGGTATGTCGTGTACTTTAATGGATTATCTGTAACAGGCTATACCACCACTACCATATTGTGATTTTTAACAATATATACCTTGAATTCAACTATTATTATTGTGTGAGTGAAGGTATCTGAGCAGCTCTTAGCATCGAGGTCCTTAGAGCCGATATTATTATACATGTGACAACAGGAAATAAAAAGCGTTTTATTAANAGTGTACTTTAATGGATTATCTGTAACAGGCTGTACCACCACTACCATATTGTGATTTTTAACAATATATACCATGAATTCAACTATTATTATTGTGTGAGTGAAGGTATCTGAGCAGCTCTTAGCATCGAGGTCCTTAGAGCCGATATTATTATACACGTGACAACAGGAAATAAAAAGCGTTTTATTAAAGCAGCTTTATACTCTGTGCGCTAGAGACCACGATAAATCAATTTCGAAAATGGTTACAAGGCCCATTCACGAAAATCAGCAGAGAATTGACAGTAAAATAGTTGTGCAGCAATTAAACTTCGGCACTAGTATCAAAATGTCCCATAAGATTTTCACAGTTCTGGTTGAGGGAACGATTGAAATATTGTTCACGTACTGTTGAAGCAACTATCTTCTATGCGCTAGGTACAAAGAGATTTGTTGCAGGAAAAATAACTACAATAATTACAGAAACAAACACCATCAGAACCACTGCACTACAAAAATTAATTATTTAATTAATTAATTCTGCTGAAATGACAGTCTATGGTTTAACCCTCCTGANCGTGACAACAGGAAATAAAAAGCGTTTTATTAAAGCAGCTTTATACTCTGTGCGCTAGAGACCACGATAAATCAATTTCGAAAATGGTTACAAGGCCCATTCACGAAAATCAGCAGAGAATTGACAGTAAAATAGTTGTGCAGCAATTAAACTTTGGCACTAGTATCAAAATGTCACATAAGATTTTCACAGTTCTGGTTGAGGGAACGATTGAAATATTGTTCACGTACTGTTGAAGCAACTATCTTCTATGCGCTAGGTACAAAGAGATTTGTTGCAGGAAAAATAACTACAATAATTACAGAAACAAACACCATCATAACCACTGCACTACAAAAATTAATTATTTAATTAATTAATTCTGCTGAAATGACAGTCTATGGTTTAACCCTCCTGACTGCTGTGTATATACAAATAACTTTGGCTTTTAACCATATTACTAAAAATGTGGTGGCGACGTAGTTTACGTGTGAAGACGTAAAATACTAAAGAAGTGACGATGGAGGGAACTGACGATCAATTTTTACCTATAACAGCAGAGAAAAAATATTTTTCTAGCAGAGATTGCGTGAATGATACTAGCAAAAGTAGTTAAGGAACACTGACTTTAAAATATGTACAAGGCAATTAAAGTCCTATGCCTCGTCGATCAGTGAAACATAACACGAAATCTGTAATGAAAGTTGTGGCGATATTTTCGTACTTCCAAGTGAGTGAGTGTAGAGATTTGGGTGGCTTCTAACAGCGAATCTTGAGAGCCGATGAGGATGAAGTGAGGTGAGGTATGGATCAGCACCGGGGAAACGGAAGATCCCCGAGAAAGCCTGCCGACCAGCAACATCGTCCAGCACGATTCCCACGTGCGGAAATCCGGGAGCGGCCCCGCCGGGAATCGAGCCCGGCTCGCCTAGGTGGGAGGCGAGTAGTCTAACCACTACACCAGCAGGGCCCCGCCGTAGTTGCAAGATAACGGGGATTGATCCGCCATAGTAATGGGAATGTGGAGGCTGGAAGCAGGTGGAAGACGTGATGAGGTGCGGCCAAGTACAATACAGAAGAATATCACATGGCGCTGTATCAACAACACATGCGACTGTGCGAAAAATAACCTAGTGGCAAGATGTGTTCTTTTAATTTGGGCAATGCTTGAAAATAATGTACGGCCGTGGTATGTTGGTAAATATTTTCTGCTTTCAATATATTACACTTTTTAGGAATTAGTACTCGTTTAATTTTTAGTCACGGTAAAATAAATTTTCGACAGAAAAAGAATTATTCGTCTCCATGCACACGACTGGGAAGTAAATTTCACCCTCGCAGAGCCCGCATTGTCAAGAAGCCACGAAGGCTAGGGGCTCACAGATTCTGGCTGATTTTGTCTTATTTTAAAATATGCGCACATCACAGAACATGATCCATCACGCAACGAGCCGTTTAAAAACAGCATTACATCCGTTTTGTTCTCATTGTCGGACACCCATGGACCCCCCCCCCCCCNGACGACCTTAACACATCCGGCCTAAAACAGGGCACTAACTGAAAGGGTTAACATGACAAAGCGTTATAAAATATTTTTTGAGTGTTTATATTTGTGATTTCCATATATAGTCGTTTGTGTACAATTACATTCATTACGTTTACATATTCATTTCAATCTTGCTCTCTCAGTTGATTCGATTCAGTGGTATTTAGTTGAAAAACTGTTTTCGTAGACTTAAATGCTCTTTTATTGATATTGGAATAAAAAAACATACAAATAAATTAATGCGTTTATTATGCAAAAACACTTAATTGTTTAGTGGAAGGGGACCCAAAATATAATTTTAAGGGGGGGGGGGTGGAGGTAGAAAAAGTTTCGCCAGTGGTCCACCATACAGTATATCACTAATAGCAATTATATATATTACCAAAGAGATGTGCTGCTCTCTGGTGTCTGACGGTGACACTACAGCCTGATTTTCTCGCAGAAATGTGCAAGCTGTCCGATACTGGTGACTTCGTCTGTAATCTTCCGTCGGGAAACGTCGGGACGTCTACGTCAAACCATATACTAAATATGACGTAAACCAGTTTTCGTCTTCTGCGCATACACGCAAAATTTACTCACCTATCGCCTGGTCAACAGCGACTAACGAGTTTTCTTATATCTGAATTGTCGGCAGATCCCCTAACTTCAATACATTCTAATTGCATTAAAACTAGGCAAGAAGAAGTGTGCAAACTTTTCAAAGCACTGGTTTTCATAAACAGTGCTCTAACATAAAATGCTGTCAACGTGGTTTTTGACCGCGCTACTGGCAGAAAAGTAGTCCAATGTTGGAACACGGAGAGTGGTTATACTGCGCAGCTAGAACGAGCACCTTACTGATTCTCGCTCCAGGCGTCGAACAGCTGTGGTGGAGCACGGCGCTCGACGACTCGACACCGCACCCCGGGCCTCGTTAGAAATTGGTTGGCCGCGATCTCTGGCCTGGAGGGTACCCGGAGACGCGAGCCATCAGCCGAAGCTCGCCTGTCATCCATCATCGTTCACCAACTGCTTCGGTTAATTTGACGTCATGCTCGCTCTAGGGCCTTGCCCGGGCACGAGTATGTTCCTATCGCGAGGGAAAAGTCGGTCAGGTGAAGAAGACGTTTAACTGCTCTGCCTGCCAAAACAATTTTTCATGCCTGTAATACATGATTACTGCTCTCCTGTCACGATAACAACTTAACAAAAAAAATGGCTCTTTGGTGTGCTCGTGTAATTACAGTATTAGCCTATTAAAAACTGCGCGAAGGAGGCATCTTTGAAAACAATAGGAGGTTTTAAAAAAAAATTTCAAAGACAAGTAAGAAAAATGGCGTGCTAGTAATGTAACTAGGGCAATTTTTCTTGCCTTCCAACTGAAGTATACATTTTCAATGCTCACGTAGCACATGCGTATCAACCCGCAAAGCCCGCACATAACGGTCAGACTAGCCTTTGTAAGGACATCATTAACACGTCAAGTTGCAGGCGTGTTCATGATATGAGGGTAACATCATGCTCACTCCACTAGCCACTCATAATGTGCAGCGCATTATCTCTCAAAAAATGTCTAACGTAAATGTAATTAGTGTAATGATATGAGGCATGGCTATAACAAAAATAACACGCTTTAATAGGTTAACATATTATTATTACACACGTGTGTACGATAAGCGATCCACACCTTTTTCAGCTAAATATATCCTCTTTCTGCAACATGTGCAGGTCTAACAAGACTTATTACCATTGTTACAATTTTACAATGATTTGTTATTCGGGCTATTTGCAGTGTAAACGAAGTATATGCCTACTCTAATTAATCTACGGCAAATATCTACAATTATTCAAATTAAAACTAAACCCGCAAACAGACTAAGCACGATATTCCAATGGCTACATCACACAGTTAGACAAGTACTCTATTTAAATTACGTGAAGTAATTTACGTGAAGTATTATATACAGGTTATAAAGAAGTATTAGCACGCCTCTAATAGAAAAGTTATTAGTTTGAATGATGACGGGTAGATTTAAATATCCCGAGAAAATGAATTAACATACAAACTATAACCAAAACTAGAAAAAAAATTACCTAACATTAATTAAGTTCATAAATATAGTTATTACATTTACTTCGCGGTTACTTAAACACTATTGTAAATACTAATAAGTTTGCGTATTCGCGAGGTAATGGAAAAAATAAATTTAAAGTGTAAATGGATAAACGATATCTCAAGGTTTAATAGCTACCCTTATAATCTGGACCACCCACCGTAGTTTACATTCTTAGTAATTATTATACTTCCCCGGCAGGTGTTAACGATAATTAAATGTGATCACAAAAATATACAAGTTAAAAAACAGTTAGTTAAACAACCAGAGAAAGAACAAAATAGAATGGAATCATGTGACAATGGCATTCCTTTGCGTATGTGTGACTAAATATATATGTAGCAAGTAGAGTGTTTTTTTGTAACTTAATTAATCTCTACGTACTGTGTTAACTAAAAGCAATAACTTAATCAAGAGCATCTGTATACAGGATGAGTCGTTAATGTATGCTAACCCGGCGTGAGTGGAATCCATAGGACAAATAAATAGGGGAACATATATAAGACATAGGGCATAAAGTGATTTCTGAGGGTGGCAGAGGCCCAGAAACGTTGTGATTGGAAATGTGTCCTGCAACGATAATTTGGAAACCACTTGCGGTTACGCAACGAAAATTGGCATNGCGCAACGAAAATTGGCATACAGGGAAACGTTTAGAAGGAAGATTACCACAAAAAACGGCGTTACAGAAAGCACACCCCTTCGTACATTAAATAGGAGTTGGCACCCTCCAATGGCTTAGAACTTTGTAACCCTGCGCTTGAAACTATTGGCCATGACATGTTAGTAATCAGCGTTAAAAAAGCAATAAAAAATATCGCATTAGTAGTATCCGCTAATCCCTAACATTTCATTAGAAATCACACGTTTAGTTGGGAAGCANATCTACAATTATTCAAATTAAAACTAAACCCGCAAACAGACTAAGCACGATATTCCAATGGCTACATCACACAGTTAGACAAGTACTCTATTTAAATTACGTGAAGTAATTTACGTGAAGTATTATATACAGGTTATAAAGAAGTATTTGCANAGACAAGTACTCTATTTAAATTACGTGAAGTAATTTACGTGAAGTATTATATACAGGTTATAAAGAAGTATTTGCACGCCTCTAATAGAAAAGTTATTAGTTTGAATGATGACGGGTAGATTTAAATATCCCGAGAAAATGAATTAACATACAAACTATAACCAAAACTAGAAAAAAAATTACCTAACATTAATTAAGTTCATAAATATAGTTATTACATTTACTTCGCGGTTACTTAAACACTATTGTAAATACTAATAAGTTTGTGTATTCGCGAGGTTATGGAAAAAATAAATTTAAAGTGTAAATGGATAAACGATATCTCAAGGTTTAATAGCTACCCTTATAATCTGGACCACCCACCGTAGTTTACATTCTTAGTAATTATTATACTTCCCCGGCAGGTGTTAACGATAATTAAATGTGATCACAAAAATATACAAGTTAAAAAACAGTTAGTTAAACAACCAGAGAAAGAACAAAATAGAATGGAATCATGTGACAATGGCATTCCTTTGCGTATGTGTGACTAAATATATATGTAGCAAGTAGAGTGTTTTTTTGTAACTTAATTAATCTCTACGTACTGTGTTAACTANTGTGTGACTAAATATATATGTAGCAAGTAGAGTGTTTTTTTGTAACTTAATTAATCTCTACGTACTGTGTTAACTTAAAGCAATAACTTAATCAAGAGCATCTGTATACAGGATGAGTCATTAATGTATGCTAACCCGGCGTGAGTGGAATCCATAGGACAAATAAATAGGGGGACATATATAAGACATAGGGCATAAAGTGATTTCTGAGGGTGGCAGAGGCCCAGAAACGTTGTGATTGGAAATGTGTCCTGCAACGATAATTTGGAAACCACTTGCGGTTGCGCAACGAAAATTGGCATACTGGGAAACGTTTAGAAGGAAGATTACCACAAAAAACGGCGTTACAGAGAGCACACCCCTTCGTACATTAAATAGGAGTTGGCACCCTCCAATGGCTTAGAACTTTGTAACCCTGCGCTTGAAACTATTGGCCATGACATGTTAGTAATCAGCGTTAAAAAAGTAATAAAAAATATCGCATTAGTAGTATCCGCTAATCCCTAACATTTCATTAGAAATCACACGTTTAGTTGGGAAGCAGATGAATGGTTGGCTAGGAGGTAGGCGCCGTCTGTTGTGCATGATGTATGAACTGATACCCTGTCCTAAGGCAAAAGGTTTATAAGATTGTGGACGGCTGAGAAGTCACTGCGGGCAAGTGCCCCACTGCAATGGTTCCTGTTGTCTTACCAAGTGGAGACGAGGTCGCCTGCCTGCTAGCATTGCGTTGGTAGTTTACACAGCGGACAGTTCTTCACAACGTGTGTGATGGGTGTGTAGTAAGAGGAACTGACGGACATGCATCTCACGTGTGGTGAGATGATGTACAGTTCAGCAGCTGTACGTCGTCAATACGCCGAAAAGTTTCCAGCTCGACATTTACAAGTTGCACGTGCATTCACTTCAGTTCATCGGTGTTTGTACGACGACCTGCCATAACTACTTGATGATGTAGCACTAAATCTACGAGAAGACATGTGGTAGATGCACTATGATACACCAGCACACTTTAGAAGCACATCTAGGCAGTACATGGATGCGCGGTACTCAGCGCAATGTATTGGCCGAGGTGAGCCAGTGGGTTGGCAACTCAGATTACCGGACCTACACCGAGTAAACTTCTACGTGTGGGGTCACTTGAAGGCACAGGTGTATGCAACTGATATGGACAATGTGGAGGATCTCTGGCAACGTATTAAAGATGCATGCCGTACCATACAGGCTAATCCCGGAATTTTGCAGCATGTGCGCAAGTAATATGAGCATCGCATTCGTGCATGTATGGAGATGGGTGGCTCACACTTCGACCGTACGCTGTAACCATGCCAAATCTTAGCATTCCCAATAAATCACTGATATCCGGAGCCGGTGTTAGGTTTTCTCGACTACTCCACACCACCAACATTAACTAAGGGGTCATTAACCTGCATTATGACAAAAAAATTAACCAGGTTGTCAGTTGGCATGACTTGGACCACAGTGAGTGACACATACTGGGTATCTCCCAGGCAACCATTAATCTGCCGTCCAACTAAAAATGCGATTTCTACTTTACTTCTTTAATTGCAATTTGCATGCTAATTATTAACATGCCATGTCAAATTGCTTACAGGGTTACAAAGTTCTAAGCAATTGGAGTGCGCCAACCACTATTTAATGTATGACTGGTTGTAATCTCCGTAATGCGCTTTGTGTGGTAACCTGCATTTTAAACGTTTGCCTGTATGCCAATTTTCGTTGCTTAATCGGAAGTGGTTTCCAAATTATCGTTGCATGATACATTTCAAATCACAAAGTTCCAGGGCATCTACCACCTTCAGAAATCACTTTAGACCCTATTTCAAATACAATTTGTCTCTATTATGTCCTAAGGATTCCGCTCACGCCAGGTAAGCATGCATTAACGAAAATTTTTTTTGTGTGAATGCCGAAAGAATTCTGTGATACCGCAGATGATAATGGTGCTACTAGATTTTTAAAAAAACTTTTTTTGTTTTGTTTTTTGAGATTCTTATATATGCAGTACTAATCAACAATATTCTGGCACACAGCAGACACGGCCACTTGTAGAAAACTTAGTCGTTCGACGGATGCATGCCAAGCGATGGGTCCAGGGTCCACGCACTTTCCGCCAGCGACTGTACGTCTCTCGCAGGCCCTCGTGTATACCTACCATTACCCGGGAAGTGCCTTTTGTTCGCGCTGATTTCAATAGAAGCGATTCAAACGCGAAGTTGGAGAGACAGGGCGACGAGAGAGAGACAGATAGGGAAGAGAGGCGGGACGAACTCTTCCATGCAAACCCTGCGCCACCCCCTGGGCACACACGCGCGCACACACCCCCACTTAAAAAACAACTCGGTAATAAATAGGATGAAGTCAATGAGGGAGACGAACAAGGGCGGACGCAGGCCAGAGAGAGACGGAGCAAGGCGAGTTATTTGCATAACCAGCGAGATCGGGGCCGGGCCATGGAGACGACCTATCCGGTTACAATTCGTGCGGCTGTGTGAAAAGAGAACCGGGTTGGGGGGGGAGGGGGAGGATGTAGAATAATTCTGGAGGCGCGGAAAAAAAAAAATTCGCCCTGAAAGTGAAGTTCGCGCGGGTGGAAATAGCCAACGAAAACCACTTCGAAATATAGGATTCTCTCCCCCTGACATTTTCGGTCGGAGGGGGATTAAAATAAAGCGACGGGCCCAGGTTACAAAACCCCGTATCTCGAACGGAGAGCTGAAAGGCCCGCGAGGATAGTCACTTCGGTGGGATTCATCCAGAACTGTCCGCTGAAATTCCATTTCCAAGTTCTGCCGTTTTATTTTCTCTGTGAAAGCAGAGAAGCACTTGCTGGCTACAAAAACACAGGAGAGGTACTCGGTGATGGCCGTCAGAGCGTAGCGTATAAGTTGTTCCTCCGCCCAGTTGGTGTAGCGATCGGGTGTTTGCTGATGCTATCTGAATGAAGTGAGTGTAACTGCTGATTTTCGAAAGCGCTCCACCACCCCTGCTTGTAAAGATACATATTCCTACGGCGGGATGGCGGTTCCTTTAAGACATCAACCAAGAGCGGGTTGAAAACTTGCCGACATATCGGGATACCCTTATAAATAAAACGCGCAAAGAGACTTTTCATAAACAATAACTTAAGCTATCGTTATACAAATTATGAATAACCACTACTATTGGTGATGAAAAAAAATTAATATACACGCAATAGGAATCCAAATCCTTATCGCGTGATGTGGATGTTACGCTGCGGAAAGATGTCAATTGTCTGGTTTATTGACAATCAGAATAAACGGAAAGCGAAATAGAGAAAATATTGTTATAGCCCAATCACGGTTACTTGTAATATTTTTCTGAAACCCTGCTAAACTTCTACTTCCAAGATATTCCTCCGCCTCATGCTAACAAAGATTAGAAAATTACACCAGAGAACCAACGCACCAATTTGTGCTCACACGGTGTCATAATACTTTGCAGAAGAACTACTTTTTCTAGGCATTACCAACACGTGAATGTTCTCTCTGTTTTTATTTATATTAATTCAAAGCGAAATNAAGTGAGTGTAACTGCTGATTTTCGAAAGCGCTCCACCACCCCTGCTTGTAAAGATACATATTCCTACGGCGGGAGGGCGGTTCCTTTAAGACATCAACCAAGAGCGGGTTGAAAACTTGCCAACATATCTGGATACCCTTATAAATAAAACGCGCAAAGAGACTTTTCATAAACAATAACTTAAGATCATTATACAAATTATGAATAACCACTACTATTGGTGATGAAAAAAATTAATATACACGCAATAGGAATCCAAATCCTTATCGCGTGATGTGGATGTTACGCTGCGGAAAGATGTCAATTGTCTGGTTTATTGACAATCAGAATAAACGGAAAGTGAAATAGAGAAAATATTGTTATAGCCCATTCACGGTTACTTGTAATATTTTTCTGAAACCCTGCTAAACTTCTACTTCCAAGATATTCCTCCGCCTCATGCTAACAAAGATTAGAAAATTACACCAGAGAACCAAGGCACCAATTTGTGCTCACACGGTGTCATAATACTTTGCATAAGAACTACTTTTTCTAGGCATTACCAACACGTGAATGTTCTCTCTGTTTTTATTTATATTAATTCAAAGCGAAATNAAGAACTACTTTTTCTAGGCATTACCAACACGTGAATGTTCTCTCTGTTTTTATTTATATTAATTCAAAGCGAAATATTATAATTTATAGACAATGTATAAGTAAAAGTTCAATATAACCAAAAATAAGGTACTGTTGTGCTATCAGAAGTATAAAACATTTGTGTGTAAACAAGCCAACACGTCATACATGGGATCATTTTTCAAAGGTTTGATTTAAGGTGGCTGCCTGGGTAGGCCGCCAAACGGTGTGTAGAGCTCCAGCAGAAAACATTTAATTAAAACACCACCCAACGTGTCTGAGTGAGGTTTGTTTACGAATAGCATTTAAGAAATGTTGCGCGTCTCTATACATTTTTCAGTTCCTCCATTTCTCTCTAAAGCTTGTTTTTGCGATAGTGAAAATAACTCAAACGGGTGTTTTCGCGGTAATTTTTAGGTATGAACATTCCGGAACGAATCATTAGTTACGGAATAGGGACATGCATCAAACCTTTATTTTTTTTATTAAGTCATAAAATGGTAGGGTCTCCACTGAAAGTCTCATAGAGACGCGATAGCGATGGCAAGACTGCACGCCAGTTTATTGCTTTGCGCGTAGAGGCGAAGGAGAGTTGATGCGCATGTCTCGGTCGCCCCTAGAGCGCCCACGCTTTTAGGACTCAGACGTGCAAAATTCCTTCAACCAGGCGGCAACCTTAAAAAGTGTGAAGATACCGCAAATAGGCTATGCATCGTCAATGCATTTATAGCCAAAGAGTGTGCAAGTGTTGAAGGCATGTCTGCGGCGCACGTGGCAGGACCGGGCAGGCGCGGCAGTTTCGCTTCTGTAGAGGGCACTGCTCTGCGACTGGGCGGCCGGCCTTGTTATGAAGGAAGGCAGCTCGAGCGCGCTCGTTAGCAGCAGTGTCACTGGAGTCCGGCCCTCGAGGCGGGGCGGGCGGGGTCCAGCCAGTGGATGCTGTTGATGATTCAGGTGTGAAGAGGAGGTAGGGAGGGCCGAGGAGCGACTCGCCGAGATAAGGTCTCAGGGCTGACACCGCGGCACAAAAGGATCGGCCCCGCGATTTACGACCGCCCGACGAGAGGAACAGGGAAGGCGATAACTCACGCTCAGCCGTATTAGCGCGGGGCTGGTGGTGGGGCAGGGGGGTTGCGCTCTCCTTGGCCGGCTACACGCGGCATGTACACGCACGAGCGAGGCGGCTCCGCCCGCCGGTGGTTCCTATTNTTGGCCGGCTACACGCGGCATGTACACGCACGAGCGAGGCGGCTCCGCCCGCCGGTGGTTCCTATTACAAACGTTTCACGTACACTTCCCCTGCCCTGCCCGCCCCGGCCCTCATTTACATAAAAATACTCCGCCAAGAGCCCTGATAAATGACAATCGACAAATCTATCACCACACAAAAGAGGATAGCATTTGAATAAAACGCCAGACAATAACGCTTGAGTGAAATACTTCGGGACTTTTGGAGAGGATTCCAAGTCGTTAAGCGAACTACAACGTAACCAACCAATCGCGCGTACTATAGGCCTACTTACATGCAACAAGCGCTGTTAGTCTCACGTAATGAACTATCATCTTGGATTCTCGGAACATTTCTAAGCAAAACTGACACTCATATGAAAATTCGAAGAAGGCGCACGTTTTCAGTGCGTCATAATTCTATGATTAGTCCCTTCTGATTCTAGTGACATCCATTAGCAATACGTTCAGTACAGGTGACTCCTCAGGCAAGGTACAATATAATTATACATAAATTCACGTAAGTGACAGTGAATATCAGAGTCAGTTAAAAGAACTATGGCAAGGCTAAACATATATCACATTATCTTCGAAGTTCGGAAATACCAAACAGGACGATACGAAATTTAGTGACAAGTATAACAACTGTGTCATTATACAAATCTCACGAGATAGCAACATCTAAAACCTTTTTTCACAACGGATTTAAGAAAATATTGCTATCTTTCTGTGCTGGATTCTGGAACAAGCATTAAGGCAGGGATATTTCCGTTGGAGGCTCTAACTTCTGGTCATTTATTCCCTGGGTTATTCCCTAAAAANCAAGCATTAAGGCAGGGATATTTCCGTTGGAGGCTCTAACTTCTGGTCATTTATTCCCTGGGTTATTCCCTAAAAATACACATTTCTATCTTTCGTAGACGACAGCGATAATTCGCCATTGTAAACGTTTTGTTTACGTGTTTCATAACTGCGGAAATTAAACACTTACCAAATATTTTGCTAATGTTAACACAAATGACGTTTTAAACTATGTATTACTTTTTTTTGCTGGCAGGACAATTAATTAGTCTTCAAGATAACAGAGTTACTGCGTGTTGGTTAGTGTCCCAGGAACGTTATAAAGGTTTCAAATAAGCACTACAAGCATTTTGCTTGAATTATATTATATAGCAAGCAAAGTACGTGGTTAGCGCGATACTGACACTTGCGTGTCAGTGTAGAATGTGCTGAACTAACGTTCACGTTATTTGTCTAGCAGTATTCACTCACTGAAATCTGGGCGAGAGCCCCCGTTATTTTACTGCTGCATGCAACACATTTAAATACCTCAGTTTCAAATGTTTTTCTTGGCTCCACAGCAGTTCACACACCAAGTAAGTAAGCTCTTTGAATAATAATAGAAAATCCCGTATTTATTGCTGCCCGGTATTATTTTGTGTTTGTTGTAGTGTATGCGAACGCGCCATCGGTCATATAACCCTACCTCTTCGCCAAGTCAATAGCCACTCCCCACGTAGAGTGATATCTAATATTTTCGGCGCCTCGAAACTGCCTTTTCTGTGGTGCGCCTGGTGTTTCAAAGAGCTTTGTACAATTTTCCAGCCCAGAGGAACCGGGACGATTTCACTCGCACAATCCGAAATGTGGAAAGCAGCCCAAAGAAGAGTGCCAATTTAGGGAGAGGCTAACTGATCCCAGCAATGGTTGGTGTTACGATTCAGTTACAAAAACCAAGTTTGTTATTGGACTAACCAATGGTGCATGGTAGTAGGTAACGCACATTTGCGCTGGCTTTATGTATGACTGTTCATAATACCAAACTTACGGAACGCACTTAGAAACTGACTTGGAACTGCCTAGTGCAGACGGTTTTTGACAAGCCGGCTTGGTACGTTATTTCTGAACTTCGAAGATACCGGTAATATATATTTTGACTTGCTATAGTTCTTTAAATTGACCCTGATATGCATAGCACTGGCGTGGATTAGTGTATAATTTTCTTGCGCCTTGCCCGAGCAGAGTCGATGAAACAGCTTCTACTGAAATCGCTGCTGATGCAAGTCAATTGATATCACAAGCGGGCAAATGTTTTCCGGAATTATGTACCCCGACAAGGATTTACGTAGCGATCGTAAACGGGGAAGGGGGAAGGGCTTCTAGCCGGCTTGCCAGGTCGTCGACGCAGGTCGCTCGCCGGGTATAACGGATGGAGCTGGAGCCGCTAAGTAGCGAGGCAAGCTCGCGAACATCGCCGGCGCGGCGGTTATTTTTCGCGCGGCTGGCTTCCTCCGANCGGGCGCGGGAGGCATCACTTCGCCAGGGTTGTGGGAAACAGAGGAGCCAGGAAAAAAAAATGAGCGAAAACATACGTTACCTTCTCCACCCTTCGTTTCTGTTCTGCAGTCCACCCCCGAGTGAGTCTCTTACCTGCTCGGTTACACTTCCTTTCACGGGCGACAATCTCGCTACCTTTTGACCTTCTACATTTCGTAATTCCCCTTAACCCTTTCTGTCCCGGATTCCTTCACGAAATCATCTCCTGCATTCTCGTATACGCTGCTCACGGTTAATTGAGCACTTTGAAAATCAAAGTTTGAAAAATTTTACTGCCCTTGCATTACACGCATTTATTTTAAAAGGGCACACTGAATGGTACGCACCTAGCAAAGTTGGTAACGAAGGAGGAAAAGTATTTTTATGCCTCGGCACTGAATTAAAAGGGTTAGATAAACGTTTGTGAATTGTGATATGATTTATTCTGTTTTCTGTTTTTTTANCCTCGGCACTGAATTAAAAGGGTTAGATAAACGTTTGTGAATTGTGATATGATTTATTCTGTTTTCTGTTTTTTTTAACGCACATGCATATAAGAATTGACAGATTTGTAAAATGTATACTTTGGAAATAATTTCAGAGTTTAACTTAACCGACGCATGAATAAAGTGGCCAGGCCAGTGACAATGTTAATATACATATATTGGAAGAATACACAATGTGCATACGAGTAGATCTTAAGCAGGGTTTTCGAAAGTGTTCAGTTTACCGTGAGCAGCATATAACAGTGTGCTCTGTACTTGTGTCGAGCGTGCTTATCGCAACAAGTGAAGAACGTGCTCAGTGCTCGGTGTTGCNCGTGCTTATCGCAACAAGTGAAGAACGTGCTCAGTGCTCGGTGTTGCCAACATGAACCATTCATAAAGGAGAGGAGCAGAGACTTTCGCCAATCGGATTACTCACATGAAAGACGCTTAAAACACAGGGTACTAAATCCTTACGGTGCACTATACCAGCCAGATGTGTCCTTCATATGCAACATGTCCTCGATCATGGATACTGGGTCTATTGAGTGTTAAAAGTCCACCACATCCAAAGACAAAAACGAAAATGTCCACAGTGAAAAAAACGAAAATATCCACAGTTCATATTGTCATCCACCGTCCAACTCGACAGTTGTAGACGCCAGCGAAGTTTAGCTAATGCACTTTGCTAAATACTTATTGATTGTGTGTGCTGGTGCTGTAACGGACTGCACAATATCTCAATTATAACGTATATGCAGATACTGTAATATACCGCACAACAATTAAGAGATGACGTGTAAATTGGTGGTGCAAAGGACTTCACAATACCTACGAGATGAAATGTAGATTTTGGACCACTGCATTTATATAGAAGTGTAATGACGATAGAATGAAGTTTTAATGACAGCTCTAAGAGATTATAATAATGATAAGGGCTAATATGGAGAATACTCCAGGGTCACGTGTGCAAACGCCGCCGCAAAGTAGCTGCAACGCAAGCGCCCAGGATGTCGCAAGTGGGTCGGAGTCGTCTTCCAGATGATTACGCGATGCGACTTAGGCATACTCCCCCCGTTACTGCGAAATTTCTTTTCCTCCTGCCGGCTTCATTTCTTTATTTCTGCAGTCGGGTTCTCGAAAATTGGCCTCCCGGGGGAGAAGTGCCGTGGCGTATAAGAGCCGAGGCGGCGGGNAACAGGCCCTGCGCCAGCGCTACCCTCATCCTCGGGCTTATGTGCGAGACGAGCCCCGCTACAGGCTGCCCCGCAATCCGAACACCACGCCCGAGCTCGCACGCCACGCCCGCGATTCTCATACAATCGTCCACTTATCGGGAGCACAATTACGTGAACATCGCTAGCCGGGTCTAGCAGGTTAACACTACACTTCGTGCCATGGCAACTTCCACTCCGCTTACTGTTACCACGACGTAAATCGCGAAAAAGTGAAGAAGAATCGCGTCCCAAACTACAGCACCGCCAACACCGCGGGAAAAAAAAAATACATTACAGCGGGTACAAAAATATTTTGTACGAATTTACCTTGCTTTTTTTTTGTGGCAAGTAACCAAGTTATTCTTTGGTGACAGCTAAACTATTTTTCGGTGGTTATTACAGAAGTTGTAATTTTGTAGTATCTAACAAACAGTTTTGTGGTCACTACAGAATATGTATGCGTCTACTACAAAATTGGTCAGGCTCGATTCTTACCGTGTTTTTTTTTCCAGGAGGGTTCGGAATCAAATATGGATTGTCCACTCAAATAAATGATCATATTTATTTGTCCTTTCAAGTGCTCAAAACCCAGTGCATGAGGAACTGAGAAGGGACACAGCATAATATCGCAGCGCACGCGTCTGTAGTTCAGACCGGAAACAACGGTATTAACACTCCCAACACGGACGGTTGAGAACGTACCCAGGCCTTGCCGAACTCGAGTCTAACCATGTGACCACATGCGTATGTGGTCGTGTAAAAGACTATTCCATACAACTATAGAATAACTAAATAGAAAAGGAAGAACGGCATGGAGGAAAANATGTGGTCGTGTAAAAGACTATTCCATACAACTATAGAATAACTAAATAGAAAAGGAAGAACGGCATGGAGGAAAAAACCTGAAACCTTGTTCCGTTTTAAAATACGAATTCATAAGTAATAACATATATTATTGTGTGAAGTTTTTTTCTTGCCTGATCGAATTACGAACTTTTCATAAACAATAGCTTAAGCTATCATTATATAAAATTATGAATAACCATTATTTTTTCGTTGCAAAGAATGTTGTTCTCATGTGTACTTTATCATATTTCTTCCTAAATCTATCAGTTTAACATCATGTACTGCAATTACTCCAAAACAATCGTATATTGAACATAATGGTGTTGGCCGAGAGGATGTGAACAAATATGAAATGTTACTAAATGTATCTGAACAGGTGAAAGTTTTCTCACGTTGGTATATATTACAGGGTGCCTATGGAGCACAGTGGTAGAACTGACCTTGAGTGTTTCCTGCAGATTAGGTTGATAATGCACAAAGCGAAAGACAATTTAAAAAAAAAACCGAATTTTGGAGCACCTTTCTTTTGTTGCGTATTCCAGTCTTCAAGGCGCGTTCCCTAAGGAAATCATTTCCAAAGTTTCGACTAAGTTTAGAACATTACGAAGATCCCGGATTATCCGTCGACTGCAGCTGCGGGGTTTTGTATGGGGACATTACCCAATAGCTTCTTAACGTATCAAGTAATTTTAGGCAAACGGAAAGTAGCGTGAGCACGAAAAGTTAAAACAAAAAAGGTTGACAACATATGACTCATTCATTGTCAGATAAAAATGATCTTCCGCTGGAACAGGATGGGCCTAACAGAATAGAAACTAGGAAAATTGTTCTACTCTCCATTTCAGTGTATGTTTGAGGATTCCGATAAGGTTACTGATATTGCAGAATGCATTTAATCGTGCNGTTCTACTCTCCATTTCAGTGTATGTTTGAGGATTCCGATAAGGTTACTGATATTGCAGAATGCATTTAATCGTGTGTTATACTCTGCAAATAAGACCTGTAGCAGTGGGATTTCATTAAATAGATTTAACTAGAAATATAGTTGTACTTTTNGTTATACTCTGCAAATAAGACCTGTAGCAGTGGGATTTCATTAAATAGATTTAACTAGAAATATAGTTGTACTTTTCTCCTACATCTGAAGGAAAATGCGCAGGTAAGCTCCAAAATAACTACCCCCTTTTTATTATATTTTTTAATGCGCTATATATGATAAAAGCAAAACTATACGGTCTAAAATAACTGGTTTTTACCTTTTCTGGCACATGGTCGTATTTTTAGAACCTACGAGATACGCGTATTTGCACAAACAACGATTTCACAGCAGAAAATGTGGTACAGCGTAGTCCGATTAACCATATACTGCGAGTTGACAACGCAAGCTGCATGACATCGTCCCGGAAGTCACACTATGTGACGTGAGCACGCGCGCTCTGATTGTGGCGAAGGGGTGGTGTAGGGGAGAAGGGGGCAGCGGTAATAGCCAATAAGCCAGGAGGCTGGGCGAGATGACTAAGCCGCTTACCAGGCCGACACCCCGCTAGATTACCATCTTCTGTTGGCGACTTCTCCGATGGGGGGATTAACGACGCGGTCAGCGTCACTTCCACAACGGGACTTGCCGCTACAAAAATAAAACATCACTCCGGGGATTTTAACCTTTGGACACGCCACGTCAACCTGGATAAGATCGCCGCCTATTTTGTCTCTTCCTTTTAACGTGACTATCTGAACGTACAGACACGCGATTGATTGGGGACGTCGCACGTTTCGTTGGGTTGGGTTGAGTTGAGAGATTTGGGTGGCTCTTAACAACGAGGTCTTGAGAGCCGATGAGGGTAAAATGAGGTCAGAATGGAGCAACTCTGGAATGAAAGGGCGGGAGAAGCGGGAGATCCCGAGAAAACCCGCCATCAGCGGCATCGTCCGGCACGTTTCCCACTTGCGAAAATCCGGAGTGACCCGGCCGGGGATTAACCCCGGTTCGCTTTGGTGAGGGGGCGAACGGTCTAACCGCTCAGCCACTGCCCCCCCCCCCNGCTTTTATTGGAGTGGGATTTCTGTAAGTTACAAACGACCAACTTCCGAGCTCGCGATATGAACTTCGTGAGCGCCTACGGTAATGATGTCAGACTTCCATAAGGAAGGTTGCCGGTTCTATCACTCGCGACTGTGTTATGGCTGTTCAGCAAGAGTGGAGGGTGGGTACATAGCTGGGATTCCTTAAACCTATGTAAATCAATATTTTAAGTAAACTTGCCTTTATTGTCGGGGTTTGTTCAGGACTGGGCACGCAGCATGTACAGCTAGTTTCTTTACAAGAGTTTAGTAACTGAATGTTGGTCTTACAGCCGCATTTTATTCTGCAATAAAATATCGCCAATACTGAAAATTTGTCAAGATGCTTCCTAAGGCAGATACCGGGAACATTTTGGAATGTGACGTCTATCTCGAGTTATACAAAGAAGAGACTTGGCTCGAATAAGCTCCAAGCAGTCGACCGAGTGCCCTTCCTCTACCGACTTAGATCAGAATGCTATGCAGAATGTTTTGAATCTGCATCGACTACGTTAGTGTGTGATGATTGCTAACCAACGGATTATTTACTTTGTAGAAGCACTTCATATACGGATGAAGGGTGCGTCCTATCACAGCAAAAAAGAAATGTTACAGCAATCGTGTTGTGCAAGGCCGACAGTGATTGCATTTCCTACAGTGAATGAATTGGCGACGTTGCCGCGTCACTGGCTGGGGCTAGGACCGGCAGACCAGAAGACGGCGTGTGATAACAGTGTAAACAACGCATTTTGGCCAAAACGCTTCCTGCCACGTTTACCGACAAGAGCACGGAAACTAACGACCAAAAACTCTGTGCTAAACGTGACTCATCGCGGCAAACTATTTCGTTTTTACGATCATGCGTCGTACGTGACAGTTACATACAACTCGCCGAGGAGCAGCTCGCGTCTTGCCGTCGTCACTACGTCGGGCAATGACTTCGTGAATCATCTATAAGGAAAGCCGTAGACGAAATATAACCATGCATGCCAGCTGAGCAGGAGGCATATCTGAATCATAACAGTAAAAGGCTGTTTTTCCGTTAGATATGCAAAACTACGTCGCTTCAGACTAAGGTTAACACATTGTTTAGAAAAATAAGTGCGTTAAGATGTAATTAGACTTTTTCTAACAGAGTTGCCACACGACTACGATATAACACAAGTTCGGCAAAATAGATTTTTTTTTTTGTAAAAGAGAGAGTTTGGCGGAAAAACCAAATATAAACAATGGCTTGCCAATGTCTGAACACGTGATTTTTGACAGCTCTTCAAATGGCCAAAAACGCCTCTTTTCTCACATTTTTGGTAGCGTGTGTAATAGAGCATCAATATTTCTTGTGATATATGCTATTGACTTCAAACGAGTGTCCATTACAAATACACAAATACTTAATTTTTTATTTATAGCCCTACTTCAGTAGGCGAAAATGTATTACTGCCAGTTCACTAAATTAAAAAAAATTAATTTTTAAAACACGCATGTTTATAGCTACATTATCCCACACAAATAACAGCTTTTGCAGGGTAGCAATTATTTACTTTTTCTTGACCCAGGTGAAAATTCCCTGACATTTCCCTGCCGCTTAAAATGCGTGTTGTATTGTCAGGTAGAGTGCTCCATTGGGTGCGATTCTCATTCCGTTTATACACATATCGGGAGCCCAATAGCTTGATCATCGCAAGTCGGACATAACGCTGAATTGACGATATTGTGATAGGCAGGTGACGACTACACTTGGTTCAATGGTAACTTACACCCCCTCTAATTGTTTCCATGGCGTAAACCTGCTCCCGATAAGCGGGTAAGAATGGGAATAGCATCTCAGGCCGCGCATCAGCAGTTATGACACGGGAGCGAGGCGGTTCTCGACGCCGGCTCCCGCGAAGAGACGGCGCCGGAGACGGCAAGCGCCCCGACGACACGGGGCAGGCCCGGCACGGCCCCCACAGCCCCGATTGACGTCGCACACCCTCCCGCAGCGGATGTCTCTTGTTTAGTAATAACGGGGCCGGGGGGTAATTGCAGCTCGGCGTCTGCGGCCCGGGCTTTATCAGACGCTAATTGAGGCCGGGGTAGGGGCAGCAGATAGCTGCGGTGCTGGAGGGGACAGCCAGCTGGCGGCGGCCCACGAGATCGGCTCTCGTAGGCTGCCGGGTCACGTCCGCCGACGCACGCCCCACTCCGGCCATTGGGCAATCGCCTTTCGTAACCATCCCGCCCGTCTGCCGGCCAACTGGTGAAAAAAAGGAAATGTCCACATGTCCTCGAGAACTGGATGGCCGAGAATGAGGTGGAGGAGGAAGAAATCTTAACCGCTTAAACACGTCCTAGAAGAGGCCCAAGTGCTGATGGAGAACCGCCTCCAGCACGATTAGGAATCGGTGGTCCGGTGACCCAGGATGCCGGAGTTTTAGCACTCGTGTCGGGCGTATTACATGCCACGAGGGTTTCATGGCACTAATACTGTTCACTCTCATCGCTGCACTCCCATCGAGTCTCCATTCTCATCGACAAGAACAGTCACCACTTTGATACACTCTAACTGCCCTCGTCTACCAGTATATTTCATATATAGCGTGTTTCCGAACACCGACAAACTCCGGCAGGTTATTCCTGACGAAAAAAATAAGACGAAAATGTCTGTACCGGGCACTACGCGCTCTTAAAAATCATGGTTTGTGGTGAAAATAAGTTAAAAATAGCAAGAACTACCCACGATTAAACAACAAATCGGTGAATAGTGTTTTGTAGAACAGAGATCTTACTACTGTGAAAATGCGGTTGGTAATATCATCCCCGGCCATCATGAAAATAGGGGTTGACAAGACGTAAGAATCAGCACATCGTAGCGAACAAACAAGGTCGTCTTGTTGAAATACTCTAAGGTGAACCGTGTTCGCGAAACTCTTCCGGAAAGTACGTATGCAAAACAGACGGTGAGTGGCCAGCGAGGTAGGCAATAAGCAACAAAACGTTAGCAACCCTTATTTTCATGATGACAGGAGATTGTATTACCAACCGCATTTTCACAGGTTGTAGGCCTCCGTTCTACAAATAAAATAGTCTAATGTTGGGCAACAGTATTAATGTTGCTACAACGTTAATTTTTTTGATATCTGTGAGCCGTCAGCAATTAATGTTGCTGTTAATGTAATAAAATTTTAAGCTATTTTTGTTACTGTAGCATTAATTATTTTCGTTACAACATTACCTCCTTACTGTATTGGTAACATAAAAGCGGTTTTTATGTTGCGGCAAAATAAATTATGTGTTGCGGCAAGACAACTTTTGTATTGCGGCAAACAAATTTTGTGTTGCATTGATGTCAATATTTGTGTTAAAAAAAATTATTTTTTTCTTTTTGCTTTAAACAAACACTGCAGTGTTAAATAAATTAAGTACAATTTTTTTCTCACAATGATAAATTTTACTAAAGACAAAAAAAATACTACAGGAAGGGGAATCGAACCCACGCCCCTAGTGCCCAATATTACAAAAATGTTAAAGATTTCATGAAATAAATTTCTGTCTACCTGAATTTTTATGAACAACAGATAGTGCGTTGAAATCAGTTAGTGTTAGGTGCTATCTTTTTCGTAGTTCCGGCCACATTTCTACAATTGGTACTCACCTCATTTTTCGCTTTAGGTCTACTCGTATGTTTGTCAATATAAACCTGANGGCCACATTTCTACAATTGGTACTCACCTCATTTTTCGCTTTAGGTCTACTCGTATGTTTGTCAATATAAACCTGAATTCGAACTGCAACGAAACACAGAAGTTACTGTAATAATACCTTACATTACACGACAACCTTACTTTACACAACCGTCCAAGATTACTTCAGTAAAATAAGATGGTATCGATATTGTATGTTTTTGATTGAACCGAAACACACTGAATGGGATGATACTGCCTGTATCTTGGCACCAAGATCTCCGCGTCATAGCACTGTCATGTGAAACAAAAGCAGTACACCCCCGTGGCCTCCCCCGACGCGATGCTACTGACTCGTCCCCCGACCAATGTTTCTGCCGATTGTTCCCATTCATAACGCACGCTGCTGCGACTTCCGTAAACTCCCCCTGTATTTTTTTTCCGCCCCATACCCGCTCGGCCTCCCCAGAGCGAAGCAAGTCGAGCGAGACATTCCGGCAAATTAGGCACCCGGGCCGATGCATGCAGTTTCCGGGAGACGCGAGACGGCAGGGCCCGGATCCTGCAGCAAGGTGCCCCGCCAGCACTCGGAAGTCAGGGGGAAACCACAAACTATTTCTCCGAGGGGAGAATCCTTCAGTATTGTGAAATACATGCTTTGTGACAGCCTATAGTTTCTCGGCTCAGTGGTAACGTCACTATCGTTCTTATAACTTAATGAACAGTATTGTTGTTTTGAAGAAACACTTTTCAGCCAGTCTTTTTCCGTCCGTCAGATATAGCATGTTCATTGTTGAGCTTTTAAAACCCCATTGTTGTTCTTTCGTCACATATAACAGCATTAACCTGGACCTAATGACTGGCATTGTATAATTGTTCCGGGCGTAAATATTTTATTGTTCATCCATGGCTTTTATTCATCGACATAAAACAACACTATAAACGTACTTCAGGCGACAGCGATTCGAACATTAGTCCTTTAACAAACTAATTTTCTAATTCGCTGTCAATATGTAAGTTTTTTTTTTTTTTTCAAGTAGAGCAAGTTAACAAGCTTGTTTCCATTTGTAGTTGATATCGCCTCGCGCATTACACAAAACACTCCGGTAACGACATGTGAATAGTCTGGTCACATTATCATCAATCTCATTCCATACATACCGCGCGCAAGTCACGTGGGAGAGAGCACGTGGACTGTTATGGAGTCTTGTAAACACCAGAAACCCGTTAGCAACTGGAAAATTCGGAGACTCACAGTAAAGTTTGGGATGAAACTATTAAAACTACACAGAAAAACCACAGCCGTCTGGAATCGAATAAGCTATTCGAACTGTTTGAAGGGGGGG